>CATIWK010517624.1:0-12449 GCA_949634005.1 Mallotus japonicus
TATATTAGATACTGAAGTTTATTTTGTATTTTGTATTAATATGGCTCATTTTACTTATTATTTTTAAAAATTCACGACAACGGTGAACAATACAGTCCAATTTAGTCTGATATCATTGCACTGTTACCAATATTGAAACGTTTCATGAAACTGGGATTTAAAATGCTGATTGAAATTCTAATGGTATTAGGGTCATAAATAGCTGGGCCTGTGATACTTTATTTTAAATTATGTTCATTCTGAGTTGATATTGATTAAATTGATAGCAAGTATTGAATAGTGTGGTTCAATTCAATCCTAAATGAGATTACCATCCTTCTTAGTGTGCTTCTAAGAAATGATATCCTTTTCTTAATTCTCTTAGATATTCTGATCCCAAATTTCCTGTAAATATAGATTTCAGCTATAAATTGTAGAACAGTTTCCCAAATCTGTACTACATCACAGACATGTCACGATACTTTTTTGAAATTTCTGATGACATAGGAAAGTTAGAAAGACAGTTTTATATATTATAATTGCAAACCTTAAATTTTCTTTTTACAGAAATACTTTGCCATTTTCAACTTGTGAATTTTCATAACTTGATTTAGTTTGGCAGAGCTCTATAAATTGCTTGCTATTTTTAGTGAGGAAAAAGCTAAAAAAGACATCCTTGTTATTTTGTTGTGCCTATTACAATCTCATTGATTGTTCAATTGGTACTGGTAAAAGCCCTTTTACATTGGTCGTGGCTGCTGTCCATATTTCTTCATTGTCCTTGTTATGCTTTCCTATTGATGTTGCACAACTTGAGCTTGCTGAATTTACATATTTGGGAATTACATGCAAAAGATTAGGTAAAAGACTGCATCAAGTAATGGAAGTTATAAGTGGCCACAATGCACATTAAGAATTCAATATAGATAATTATTCCATGTCTTGAAAAATATTCTTAAAATTCCTTAACAACTATACATGTTACACGCTAAAGATCATTAGCCCTTCTCCGTTGAATCCTACAAGTATTAGTACCATTTCTGGCATGGAGCATTTATAACCCTAATCACAGCTTTTCAGCCTTTGTTCCTTGTCAAAGACATTCAGTGTTATATTTCTTGCAGAAATTTTGATGATTATAGATTTGTGTATTATTGTCTCCGTAATTTTTAGTGATGGATGCCTTTTCACTGCACTATGGATGTAGTTTTGACTTGGCAAACCTGATTTTGGTGCAAAGAAACTGATGAGAGATTTTTGCACTGCTCTAGTGTTTAAAATAGTAAAATTTGCTCAGTCAAAACTCACTGTGTTGAAAACTCAGTAGTTATAGCGCCCTGGATCATTTATGGAGATTAGTCCCAGTTGGAAACACGTATGATTGCATAACCTGTGCCAATGATGTTAATAAGTACTGAAGTGGCGGATTTTCCGGGGATTGCATTTGTAGTTGTGAAATTTTGCTTGGATTACAATTGCAAAAACTTTTCTAGGAAGAGTGCCTGGTGCAATGATTAATGAGTGAATAATGCAAGTTCTCTGACTTGCTAATGAAGAAGAAATGTGATATTAGATAGAGCTAGTGCTGCCTAGGTAAAGCATCGAAGTTTGTTATTAGTTTTCTTTTTTCCTTTTCCTCTAATACCTTTTGTTCTCCATGCACAGGCCATAAATACTACTACAATGCAAAAACCCATTTATCACAGTGGGAGCATCCTGATTCATCTCAGTTTGTTGCCTCACAGCATCGTTCAGATAACACAGATTCCAGAAATCCTCATACTTGGGATGGTCAATCATCTGAGTTAAAGAAATGCTTGGGATGTGGTGGATGGGGAGTTGGCCTGGTGCAGATGTGGGGTTACTGCAATCATTGCACAAGGTAAATTCATCAGTAGTCTCTAAATTTGGTTTCTCCCTTTGCATTCAATACTGATTGATAGTAATTGCATGAAGAAATTGCAGTGACGTGTGTAAACTGTAAAGTTACTAAAACTTGAATGAGATACCTATCAGTATGCTGTGTTTGAATATGCACACAGGGATATTTTAATTTTGTTTTTTCCTTTCTGTGATGCAGGATAGGTTGCTATCTAGGATTTTTTTTTGAGTCTATTTAGAAGCAAGGCTAGAAAATCAAGGCTGTACTTTCTTAGGCATTATGTCCACAGTTCCTTTTGGGACATCTAACTCTACTTTTTGTTTTTGCATTAAGTTCTTCATTTTCTCCTTGTTCATTGGTGTACAATTTCTGGTTTAAGTTCTTGTTTATTGTTATTTCTATTTCAAGAATTTTTCTCAATTATTTACAGTTCTGTAGGTATCATGCATAGCTTCGAATTTCATAAAAATCCAAGGATTTAACACTTACAGCTCTTCATTTCTTACTAGACTCAAAATTTCATTTTCTGATATTAGCAATCAGTTTTTAATTGGCTGCAGTTTTATGTGTATTCCTCTACATGGTTGAGCCATTGAGATCGTGAATTTTATGTCCATAAAATATTTCTGACACATAATATGCCTGTATTTAAAAATGAAAAATTATCGTGATGGATTCAATTTTCACTCATTCTTCTTTTGATTTGCATTGCTTTCATGCAACAGGCAAATTATAGATGCATTAAATTTATAAATTCTGAACTATCTATTAGTTAGACTAAACGGTGATGACTAAATTAATAGTTAACATTTGTCATGGACCATTGGAAGGGCAAATTAATTCATTACTTATGAACGGTTGTTGCATTGCTCGGATCAGAAAATTAATTCATTACTTATGAACGGTTGTTGCATTGCTCGGATCAGGATCCTTCAAGGAAGGCATGCTTCCCTTGAATATCACAAGTGCAATGCAGTTATTTGCTTTCAAAGATATATTGGCACTTAGTCTCACCTTTTAAAAATCTAGTGAGCTTGCCAAACCTAACAATGCATCTACAAACTCTCCAATATATGGACATCCATGCTCATATAGATACATTAAGAACTGTCATATACTGTTTTCTCATGGTACAAACACAAAAACTGGTGGTATCTTATTAGAACCTTTCTAGTTTGAGATGATGTTTAAGTGTGCTAATCACAAAGAAAGTTCATTACTTTTCTCAATTTGATACTTATAGCCTACCATTTCAAAATAGTTTTCTTGATCCTTTTTGGGAAATTGAAAGTAGAATTTTACTCATTGGAATCTACGTTTTATTGGAATTGTTTCTAAGTGAATACAGTAAGATGGACTATGCTTCTAAGACATGGACATGAGGTCTAGGTGATACCCATTGCAATAGTTTGCCTGCTGTGAATCCAATTGGACAACTTGTGCATTATCTTAGCTTGTATGAAATATCTGCATACGATGAAGAGGCAAAGAAAGAGTCAAGACTTGTTATTCAAGGGAAAACTTAAAAGAATAGTCCTTTGTATCTGGGAGGAGATTTCTTCTATTCTTTTTTTCTTTGGTCCTCCATTTCACTTTCTCCTTCTTGTTTCTCATGAAAGCATCTATAAGTTGTATTTGTAAACTAGTTTTTATATCTTTATTTATTCTGTACTTATGAAAATTTAAATTGCATGCAGAGTTCTCAATCTTCCAGAGGGTCACAGTCAAACATCTAGTTTGAATAACCAGCAGCAAACCAGCAATTTCGGAAATGTGAAAGTTGATATTGATAAAAAGGCTTCACAACAGAGGTACTTGACACTAGTAGATCTACTTTGGACATTAGGTCTATGGTTAAATGGCTTATAATTACATGGACGAGGATTCCTCAGTTCAAGGAATTGTAATCCTCTTGAAACACGGTGAGTCCCCCGAGTGGGGTTGACCCTCCCTTTTTGGGGAAGTTTCTGACACATACAATGTGAGGATCAATATAGTTCACGAGTATGTGTTGAAAAGTCCCATATTAAAGAAAAAAACAAGACTAGAGAGAAGAGAAGATTGCATTACATGGTTAAATTCTTAACTATGGCTTTGACACTTTTGTCTTAAGATTTAACTCTTTTTTGTAGTAAGCTAACGTTTTGAAGAACTTGGTATCCATTTAAATTTCTCAACTAACAAATAGTGTTGTGGACTAATATCCAACTTTGACGAGTTCTTCTGTTTGCAAATGAGATGGCCTGGTGCTAATCTTGGATTGAATTGTATCATGGACAAAACCTCAAGATTGGGTGAAAATCCTTGAGGAATTCCTCCCTCCATCTTCTATTTCAACATGGGGGAGGATAATAATATGTTAGTTTGTACAATCACATTTTAGTTTTTAGTTTATACAATCACATTTTAGTTACCTGATGTTCCCACATTTACTACACCACCACGATCACCACCAACCCTACCTCCTATTTGATAGGTCTATTTTAGACAGTCAAACTCTCCTGCTATGTGTCTTGCATCAATATCTTCATCATCGGATCTAGTCTCAAGTGATCTTGATCTTCATATTAGCTTCTCGAAAAAATAAACATCGATGTATTTATCATTTTCGTTTCGTTTCTTATGTCATCTTCTTCTTGTTCTTTTGTTGCCTCCTTTGACTTTGTGACCCTTTCAAAAATTGTTCATGGTGTCTTGTCTCACCTTGGTCCGCATGATGCTATGATAAAGGAGATGAATGCCTTGGATGCTAATCTTACTTGGGATTTAGTGCATTTACCTGTAGGTAAAAAGGCTGCTGGTTGTAAATGGGATTTTGTTATTAAAGTCAATCCTGATGGATGTGTGGCTTGACTTAAAGCTTATCGTGTGGCAAAAGTCTATGCTCGTATCTATGGAGTGGATTATTTTAACACATTTTCTCTAGTAGCTAAGCCACATATGTTTGCTTTTTCATATTTTTGGTGACTATCTCATAGTGAGATAGTTGCTTTTTCATATTTTTTACATATGTTCGCCTTTTCATATGTTCTCTAGAAGCACATGCATATGTTGCTTCCTAATTTGTAACTTACAAAAGATGGTGGCTCATTTGAAGATCCTAAGAAATATGGAAAATTGGTTGGGGAGTTGAACTATCTCATAGTGACTCATCATGATATTTTGCACACTTTATTAGTGTTGTAAGTCATAGGCATGTGCACTCAGTCAGTTCGGTTATCGAATTGATCGAATTTTTGGACTTTCGGGAACCAAACTGACCCGGCTGATTCAATTTAGTTTTTGGTTAACAAAAATTGAAAAAATAAAAAGAAAGAAAAAAGTGGTTTTAGAGGTTTGAACCTAGAACCTCATGGACTAAAACGAATGCGCTTTCCACCAAACCACATATTTTCATTATGTATATGATTTTAGTTTATTCGTTTTTAATTGAATTTTTCAATTTTGAAAAATCATGAACCAAACTTAATCAAAATTATAGATCTTCGGCTAGATTCAGTTTTCAGCTCAATTCGGTTTCTGCTCACCCCTAGTAAGTCAATTCATGTCTTATCCAACAGTTCATCATTTCTGCTCACCATAGTAAGTCAATTCATGTAAAAGGAGCTCTTGCTATAATGTAGTTGGTGAAATAATGTGGATTCATCAGCTTTTTGACTGAAGTTAGTTTTAAGGTGCCAATACCAACAAAATTATTGTGTGCTACTGATAACCAAGCTACTTTTCATATTGCATCTACTTCCATGTGTCATTAACAAACCAAGCATATTGAAATTGATTGTCATTTCATTTGGGAGAAAGTGCAGCAAAATTTGATTTCTACATGAAATGTAAAGACTAAAGAACAACTAGGAGATGCTTTTACAAAAGCTCTAAATGGGGTTCAAGTCACTTATATCTGTAACAAGCTAGGCATGATTAATATCTATTCTCCAGCTTAAGGGGGAGTGTTATAGAATGTAAATAAATCCTACAAGCTGTAGGATTGCATGTAGGTTTAATTATAAGAATGCTTAATTAATATACCTTCCTAATATAGACTTCTGAATTTGTATATATATGTATTTTCACCTATAAATAAAAGCATCCAAAAAATTACTTTTTCTCTTGATTACTGGGATAAATTAGATGGGTGACTAGGAGTTCTTGGAAATTGCACTTATCGGCAAAGCAAATCAAAGTTCAAACTTTTATATTGGCTTTAACTTTGAAGTTAATTTGTCAAATGTATGAGATTCACCCTTGCTAAGTCAGAAAACAAGCCAAATATATGGAGTCTTACTTGCTATGGAATTTGTTCCTGGATGCTAATTTTCTATAAGTAGGTCATGGTGAACCGAACAAGGGTTCTCAATATAATATTATCTGAATTACATGGAAGTAAGTTGACAATCATGTTAATTATCCACTTGAATTTCGTATAAACTAGAAGTCTGATATATTCTAAAGGAAAGAAAATTTGGCATAATCCAAAATTACTGATGGTTAAATTGGTTCATCTTGAGTTCATATAGGTCCAATTGGAAACCTCCTACGGGCAAAGGAAATAGAAAAGAGAGCAGAAAACGTGCTTACGCTGAAGATGATGAGTTGGACCCTATGGACCCAAGCTCTTATTCAGATGCTCCCCGTGGGGGCTGGTACGTGTACATTTAGTTGTCATCTAATAAAATTCCTGTATATGGTTTGTATTACCTAATTTATTTCAAAATCTAACTAATTATACAATATTTGATACATTATAACCATGAGAATTATTTGGGACATCATTATTAATTCCATATTGTTCTGAGACTGCAGGGTTGTTGGCCTGAAAGGTGTGCAGCCACGAGCAGCTGATACCACTGCTACGGTATACTGTCACTTCTGCTAGCCAAAAATAATTTGCTGTCTTATTCATCTTAACATACGTGACAAACTTGTTTGCACAAATTCTGTTAATTGGCAATGGGGCAGGGACGGATTTTTCTTTCTTTGAATATGCTCTGCCACCATCTTATTTATGCCAAATTGAAATAGATTTTATAATTCATTTTATCTTCTTCTCTTTTGTGTCTCATGTCACTCAGGCACATGCCTGTGCCTTGCACTTTGCACCTAGGCTCGAGAACCCCTTGCACCTTTAATAACTATGCTTCTGATAACTGGGAATTGCGCACTGCCAGCCTGGCAGACTGGTAGGCTCAATTTGATACTGTGTCCTTCGACTCCCTTATAGAATTTAACTGCAGATGAGGTCTTTTAGGAGGTCAAGTTAAGTAGAGACCAGAAACATTACATTCGCATTTATAATTCCTGTCAATGCTAATTGAGCCCACTTGAGTAGGTTGGCGAGCTTAGTTTGAGCACCGTGAAACTCACTTGAGAAGCTTGTGATTCTTATTGAGCTTTTACTATTTTATCATATTATTCTTTATATTTAAATATGTTTACCACTCAATCTCAATAGAGCTTATTTGGGCTTGAATTTGGTATCGTCAAAAGCTTTTGCATAATTTAAGTGAGTTTATTAGAGTTGAGCTTTTCAAGTATAAATGAAGCTTAATTGAGCTCATGTCAACTTTCAAGCTTTAAGTTTCAAGGTTGAGTCAGATGAAGGTTTAACAGCATTTCAACTCGACTTAGTTACACCCCCATGCATTTGCATCACTAACATGCTGTTTCTGGACCACAGTGATTATGTGTATTTCATCTAATCAAATATTGTTCCACAGTGTTCTCTATGATTTTACATTACTAAATTAGACACATTTGGTTTAAGATTATCTAATCCTGGACAAAGTCATAATCTATGCCTCTCTTTTCGTGTCTCTTTCTACAGACATGCACTGATCTTTATGCAGGCTTGTTGTTTAAAACCTGTTTTTACCATGTTGAGTTCATTGTTCGTCATGCTTCACATTGTTTTTTGGGATTGTCAGGGTCCTCTATTTCAGCAGCGGCCATACCCATCACCTGGAGCTGTCCTGCGAAAGAATGCTGAAGTTGCTTCACAAACCAAGAAATCTAGCTCTCACTATGCACCGATCTCAAAGAGGGGGGACGGGAGTGATGGGCTGGGTGATGCTGACTAAGGGTCTGATATAAATGAAACGGATTAAGGGAAAATGTATGGTTGCGACGTCATAGCACAAGTGTTGCATCTACTAAAAGAGGATGATTGGATGGAGGAATTTTGGCTTCATGAGAGCGTAATCTTCTCAGATGGTGAGAAACAATCGTACTCATAATGGTTATGTACTCGCGTTTCTTTCAGTTAACACAAGGTTTTGATAGTCTAGAACGAAGTTGGAATTAGTTCCATGGCTTTGTAAATTGCAAGAGCATCAATGCCTGGGTTGTACAGAAACCGACTTTACGAATTGTAGTCTTGGTAGTTTTCTGAGGTTCATCATGTTTTAGCCGCTTTGATGCTCTTTATTTCTTTCTCAATAACAGGGTTTCTGTTGTTTTTAAAATAGATTTGTATTTAAACAATTTGATAGTAATTTTTAATTGGCAATATGTCCATAAAGCTGAATGTTTTCGCATCTTGAAATTAATTAAATCGCTTTAGTTTCGCAAAGTTAAGTAAAATTATCAAATTGGTTAAATTTTATTAAGGGGATCGAACCCTTCTCCTGGTGGAGAGCAAAGTTGGTTGATAGTGTAAAATTGATCCAACTTAATTTTTTCAATTATATCAACTCACTTTGAATGGTAATAAAAACAGTTAAAATTATAAATGAAGTCTTAGGGGTGTTTGACTTTACCCATTTAAAATGTAAATTGTTAGCACTTATTACTCGGTTGATAATGCAATATTGATCCAACTTAACTTTTTCACTTATGTTAAAATTAATTTAAATAGCTAATTAATACATTTAACCATTAAAATTTTAGTAACTCTTAATTATGGTAACTCAGTATGTCAAAATCAATTATAGCAAGTTAATGTATTCAACTAAATATTTATTTAAAAATAGTGAGCCAATTGTTCCTCTAGCACTTAATTTTTTTTTTTTTTGTATTTGTTATATTGTATATTAAATTTTCAGCACTTAGTTTTTAGTTCAACCAAACTCCACCTTATATACTAGTTTGATGAAATGTGTCAATTTTGTTTTTTACTTATTTAATTATTGATTATAGAAAAAGTATTTAATTAGATGAATTCATGTCTTAGAAAAAAATTATATGACTTTAACTGACTATAATGATTATGACAATACTTTTTGTCATTAAAAAAAAAAAATCTAAAATTCTCTTTTTTTTTTCATTAAATATTTTTCTTTCTAAAAGTGGGTTTGATATAAATGAATTTGGTAAAATTTTATTAGATTGATTTGTAAATCAAAGATTATTATATTTGATTAAAATGAAAATTCTATGAAATTTATTTGCAATTCTAATTTTTAAATTTATGAAATTGCTCATAATTAAACCCAATTCTAATAAAATATTTAAAAATTTCAAAAGAATATCATGATTTTAAGTTTATATTTTTTATAAGAGTAATATAGTCATTTTTATCATTTTATTTTTAAAATATTTTTATCATGCAATACTAACTTAAAATTTTAAATTTTAAATTTATATCAAACACAATGTAGAAATGGCTAAATGCATAATTTCACCCCTAAACTTTACACGATTAACCTCTGACACACTTCAACTATTATTATTTTCTATTCAACTTTTAAACTTTTATTTTGAACCTCTTTCACATTTCAATTTGTACTTTTGATTCTATTTAACCCATACAATATCAAAATGAATAAAAAAAATTAATTTCAAATGATTTTAAACACGTAAAATGTTAAAGTTAGCTTCAAAACATTATAAGTAAAATTAAAAACTAATATTAAAAAAGTTAATTTTTTTTTAATTATATTCTCTCTTTTAGTAAACTTTATTTTAGTTTGTATAGATTTCTCTTGTATTCATATCAACATTAATTTATAAAGTACTTTAATTTCATGTATTATAGGGGTTAGGTTTAAAATAAAAATTTAAAGGTTGAATAGAACATAATAAAAGTTGAGGAGTGCTAGAGGTTAATTGAGTAAAGTTGAGGGGTGAAACTATGCATTTGACCATATAGAAAATATGGAATTCATTTCATAAAGTATTCATTTAAAATAAACATATTACATTAGGAAAAATTCATTTGGGAGGGTTTCCCTCAATCCTTTTAGTTTTCTTGCTCCCTTCAGTTCTTGTTTAATTTTAGTCTATCCTTTGATATTTCTACTTTTATTTTAGTCTATCCTTTGCTCCCTCAATTCTACGTGCAATATGGTGACTTAACCTACGTTTGTGGGTAGCTAATCCATGCACGTGGGTACTTATCCAAATGTATGGTCTCCCTATGTCATCCACACACGTGGTTTAACAATCCATACACGTGCATTGATAACTCATGCACATAGGTCACCATTTCATTGACCTTTGCTGGATTGGAGTAAAGAAACCAATTTGGATTTTTTAGCCTATTCAACCTTGCTCTTAAGGATTTTAGATCTCAAGGATTTTGAACAAACTTCATCTTTATCAAAGTATGCTTTAAGAGGTATAAGGACGTCATTGTGAATTTCTTTGCATCAAAAGGGACTGAAATGATTTTAAAGCAAAATTGCTTCCTTTTTATAGAAGAACATAGTCGTACTATTTTGAGGATCGACTACATTTGTACGTTTATTTTATTACAAAATTTTCTCTACTTCTACCCTCATTTTCTTTTGAGTTGACTTTTGCCATTTGGAGGCCAGTGAAATTATGTAATTGGAATCTTATTTATTGTGGCGGATTGATTTGTGACTTTTGGGTTCATTGCTACTTTTACATATTTTATTGGAATTTTTTCATAATAACAAAAAAATTTTAAAAACATGGTTGACTTTTTTTTTTCAGAACTAACTTTAAAAGGAATTTTTTTTTTCAAAAATATGGTCCTCCATTCCCTCACCTCAGCTTCAAAACCAAAGCGAGATCTACTTCCAAATATATTGATAAGCTCGGCTTCAAAAACCTAAATCATTATTCCTCATAATCAACCATTATCTGAAACAAAAACCCCAATCATCTAATCAAACAAATAGATTCAAAATCATTAAGCAAACTAGCAAAAGTAATATTAACAACGACATCTAAAAGAACAAATCTACACATCGATTGAATTACAAGCAATAGATTGAAGCAAAAACAAAAAATCTCTTTCAACAGAGGTATGCATCTCAATAGCTTTACAATATTCATATTCTTAATACACTATTACATATGTAAATTATAAAAATAAAAAAAATAAATTCTTTTCTTGTTCTAAAATATTGCAATGGGAAACAAACAGAAGCAATTCCTAAAACAAACAACCCAAAACAACACAAAACGACCCAAAACAATAAAAAACAACCAATGCATACCATAAACCCAGGAACCTCAAAATAACCCAAAACACCCAAAAATAACCCAAAATAACCAGACCATAAACCCACAAAACAAACACCTCAAAACAACCTAAAATAATAAAAAAGGAAGACAACTATATGAAAAAGAAGACAAGCAGATTTCATAAAATTCCCTCTGTTCATTACTGTTGATGAAAAAGAATATCAAATGAGAAACAACTTCATTTCATACCAATAACTTTTAATAACTGAATCACATCCAGCACTGGCAACCACAACTATAGTTACATTAGTATTTGCAAAATCCACAAAATCTCTGAATTAATTCTGCTTTTATACATTTACTAAACTTTCTTCAAATACCATAAATGTAACTATAGCAGAATCTAAACAAGGTAAAAAATATAAGGACAAAGAAACTTTCAAAAAAGCATTGAGTTCTTATGCTATCAACAACCATTTCCAATATAAAAAACTAAATCATGCAAGATGGAATTTGTTGGAAAGTGCTTACATAAAGATTGCAGCTAGTACATAAGGGTTTCGAGAAACGGCAAAACACATATGTTTATAGTTTACAAATTCAACAACCGCCACACCTGCCCTCTTGAGTTTAGGTTGGGAAACTAACGACAAGCAACCACATCTATCGTTGCTAACTACATAAAATTAATACTATCAAAATAATATACACACTAGTAGATATTATAAGAGACACGAAAGATGAATTTGGCCTCCACATAAGCTACATAAAAACTTGGAGATTAAGAGAAAAAGCATATGAAAAAATGAGAGGTAAACCAGATGAATCTTATGCGCTTCTTCTAAGCTTTATCTATATGTTGAAAATAATAGATTTAAGGTCAGTTGGACAGAACACGACCACTCTTTTCTCTATGTATTCATGGCTCTTGTTGCATCAATAAATGGATGAAAATATTGTAGACCAATAATGGTCGTTGATGGCATATTTTTGAAAGCAACATATGGTGGTATATTGCTTTCAGCAAGCAGACAAGATGCTACTGGTTTTCCACTAGCTTTCTTTGTTATTGACTCTGAAAATAATGCATCTTGGGAGTGGTTCTTCACAAAATTGAAAGAAGCATTTGGTTATGGACAAAGACTATTTATAGTATCAGAAAAACATAAAAGCAATAAGAAAAATATATCCTAAAGCTGCACATGGTATCTGCATATAC
>CATIWK010517926.1:0-13752 GCA_949634005.1 Mallotus japonicus
ATGGTAGACAATGGTTCTGCCATCAATGTTTGCCCTTTGAAAATATTGCCTAAGTTGGGGCTTACAGTAGCTGATTTGAAATCATCAGATGTGGTCATCAAGGCTTATAATGATACCAGGAGGCTTGTTGAAGGAACTGTCAGGGTGTTAGTCAAGGTATGACCTATGGAGGTTTGGGTCAACCTTCATGTAATTGACATTCCTATGACTTTTGCTATCCTTTTAGGAAGGCCATGGTTTCACCCGTTAGGAGGTATACAGTCTACCGTACATCAGAAGATCAAATTCCCATATGAGGGAAAAGTTGTCACAATCTCAGTTGAGACCGAGGCCGCGGTTACTGCATTGAAAATGGCTCCCCAGGAGATCCCTTTGAGTCTGAGTTTCGAAGTTTGTATGATATATGAAGACGAGCTCAGTGCTAAAATTATGAGAATGATGAAGAATCAGAACTTCATGCCTGGAATGGGGTTGGGAAAGGATCAACAAGGCCCACCTGGATTTGTTGAGACTAAGCCAGTGTTCTTAAAACATGGGATAGGATATCCTGAGACCAGTGAGCCAACAGAAGGGAGCAAGGCTGGAGCTAAGTCTGATAAGAAGAAGAAGGGAAAGAACAAACCCGAACTTGAACTGAAGGTCAAGCCATTGTGGGAGACATTTGTAAAAGAGGGCACTTATGACCCATATCAGGGAGCTCCCGAACCACTGACGATTGCTGACAAAATAATTCCTGGTTTTGAAATCTTTGCTGAAGAATTGGATAG
The DNA here is from genome assembly GCA_949634005.1 of Mallotus japonicus. Classification (NCBI taxonomy): domain Eukaryota; kingdom Viridiplantae; phylum Streptophyta; class Magnoliopsida; order Malpighiales; family Euphorbiaceae; genus Mallotus; species Mallotus japonicus. Next base: position 768 of record CATIWK010517926.1, read on the forward strand.
GACTAGTATAGCTATTGAAAAAGAGCCAATAGTGGAGGAGCTAGTGTTATTCCTTGAGCTTGAAGAGGGCATTTCTGCAACGGAGTTGAAAGCCACTGCTGATCAAATGGAAGAGCTTAGTTTCGAGTCTTTTGTTTTTAACTCCATTATAGATATTTTCTATGATGACCTTGATATTTCCCTGACAAACATGTTTAACTCTGATGATGATCTTTTCTTTTCAAAAGTTAATGCAATAGAGTCTAATTTTACTTACTTGTGTGATGTTTTACCTAATGGTTATTCTGTGTGTGATGATCATTTCATGCATATGTTTGACATTAATTCAGTGCAAACTGAATCATTTAATTTAGGCACAAGTGATAATCCAATGAATATACTTCTTGCTTCTGATTTAAATCCTGATGAGAGAGAGAAATGAAAGAAGTAATTAAAAGAAGACAGAAAGTATTCGCTTGGGGTTATGAGGACATGCCAAGGATCGATAGAGAAATCGCGGATCATACAATCCCTACATATCCTTACATCACACTAATAAAATAGAAGAAGAGGCGATTAAGACCAAAATGGGCTATTTTGATCAAAGAAGATGTGGAAAAGTAGCTAAAGGTGAAGTTCTTGGAGGTAGTCGATGACACCCAGTGGTTGGAAAATATAGTTCCAGTTCCCAAGAAAGATGGAAGGGTCAGAATGTGCGTGGATTACAGAGACTTGAACAAGGCTTGCCCGAAAGATGATTTTCCCTTGCCACATATCGATACTCTAGTTGATAGTGTGGCTTCCAGCGCCATGTATTCCTTCATGGATGGCTTCTCGGGGTATAACCAGATTATAATGGTAGTGATTGATAAGCTAAAAACTTCATTCACCACTGAATGGGGCATTTATCACTATTCAGTCATGCCATTTGGATTAAAGAACGCAGGAGCTACCTATCAGAGGATGGCTACCACTCTGTTGCATGATATGGTTCATAAGGAGATAGAAGTGTATGTCGATGACATGATGGTGAAGTCTCCAACTCGCGAAGGACACTTTGAGGCTCTCGATAAGTTCCTAGCCAGAGCTGAAAAGTACAACCTCAGGTTGAACTCGAAGAAGTGTGTTTTTGAGTTGACTTCCGGAAAGTTACTGGGACACATCGTCAAGCAGAAGGGAATATAGGTGGATCTCGATAAGGTCAAAGCAATCAGAGAAATGTCTGCACCAAAAACCGAGAGAGAAGTTAGAGGGTTCATCGGGCAATTACAGTACATCAGTACGTTCATCACCAAGTTGACCATAATCTGTGAGCCGATCTTTATACTTCTGAAGAAGGATCAGCCGATCATTTGGGATGAAAAGTGTCAGCAAGGATTTGAAACTATTAAGAGCTATTTGATGAATCCTCCAGTCCTACAGCCTTCAAGGCCGGGCAAACTGTTGATCCTTTATCTAGCAATCAAGAAAGAGGCGATGGGTGTGATGTTGGCCCAAGAAGATAATGGAAAGGTTGAGCACACAGTGTATTATTTGAGTAAGAAACTTTTTCCTTACGAGTCCAACTATAGTCTCGTAGAGAAGACATGTTTGGCTGTGATCTGGGCTACAAAGAAACTTCGACACTACTTCCAATCTTACAGGATTCAGGCAGTTTCTAAACACTATCCTCTAATATATCTCTAGCAAACTCCATCCCTCATAGGGAAATTAGCCCAATGGTTAGTTTTGCTCACCGAATTTGACATTGACTACGTAGAAAAGAAAGTGATCAAAGGAAGAGCTGTTGCTGATTTCTTAGCTCAAAGTTCAATTGATGATGAGCAAGAATGGGAATTGGAATTTTCAGATGAGCATCTGGGGGCAATATAAATCCAGACATGGACAATGTACTTTAATGAAGCTGTCAACAGCAAAGGAGCTGGTATCGACATAATTCTAATCTCACCAGAAGGAGAAATGATCCTGATAGTAAAAAGATTAGAATTCAAAGCTACCAACAATCAAGTCTAGTACGAAGCTTGCATCTATGGTCTGGAAGCGCTTAGAAACATGGGGGCAGAAGAGATCACGGTGTATGGGGATTCCATGCTAGTGGTAAAATAAATCTCTAATGAATGGGAAGTGAGAGAAGATAAGCTGAAACTATATTGGACTATTCAACTACTATCCTTTTATCTTTCACTCAGTGCAAATTTGTGCATTTGCCATGAGAAGAGAATCAGATGGTAGATGCTTTAGCAACTCTAGCCTCCATATGGGAAGGAGGGGAATAGACTGTGGTTAAACCTTTTGTTCTTGTTAAGTCCAAAATTCCTTATTATAAAGAGGTAATGCCGGTCGACTCTACAGAAAAGCCATGGTTATATAATCTTCAATAATACTTAGAGATGGGGCAGTTTCCTGAAGATGCTGATAGGAAAAAGATGATGTTTCTTAGAATGTTGTCTCGACAATTCATTAGCTATAATGGAATGTTGTATAAGAGGGTACTGACAGGATTACATCTGAGGTGTGTTGACGAGGATGAAGCTCAAAAGCTCATGGAAGCAATCCATGAAGGAGTATGTGGTTCGCATATGAATGGGACAGTTTTAGCCAAAAAGATAGCACGTCAAGGTTACTTTTGGTTAACAATGGAAACAGATTACGTAAAATTCGTGAGGAGATGTCATAACTGTCAAGCATATGGCGATGTTAGTCATCTACCATCTATGGAACTTCAAGGATTAACTTCTTCGTGGCCATTTGCAGCGTGGGGAATTGACATCATAGGAGATGTAAAGCCAAACGCATCGAATGATCGTAGTGGCCATTGACTACTTTTCCAAATGGGTTGAAGCAAAATCGTATGCTATGGTTGGATCGAAACAGATGGCAAGGTTTATTGAAAAGAACATAATCTATCGGTACGGGTTGCCACATCACATTGTCACTGATAATGGTGTTTAGTTTCGAGCAGAAACAGTTGTTCTGTTGAAAGTGTATAAGATTGAGCATCATAAGTCATCTCCATATCGACCTCAAGTCAATGGAGCTATGGAGGCTGCGAACAAGAATGTGAAGAGGATTTTGGCTAAAACATTGGAAAATTACAAAGATTGGGCTTATTACCTACAGTTTACTTTGTGGGGATATAGAACAACTGCTAGGATGTGAAGCGGTACTGCCAGTAGAAGTCGAGGTCTAGTCTTTGAGAGTCCTCCTAGAGTCAAAGATCCCTGAGTATCAGTGGGTGGAAAGCCGGCTAGCACAGTTGACCTTGTTAGATGAGAAGAGGCTGAAAGCTATGTATCACTCCCAGTTGTACCAAAAACGAATAGCTTGGGCTTACAACAAGAAGATTAAACTTGGGAAAGTCAAAGAGGGTGACTTAGTTTTAAAGCTAACTAGGCTGATCATGACAGATCCATGAGGGAAATTTAAGCCAAACTGGGAAGGACCGTATTTGGTGAAGAAACTGTTCTCCAAGGGTGCTGCTATCATATCCGATCTAGAAGGAAACAAATTCAGAGAGCTTATCAACCTCGATAAACTGAAAAAGTATTTTCTGTGAAGTCTTGCTAGGGAGAAAACCTCAAAAATGGGGCTGCCTGGGCAAAAGTTTGAGACTACAAAAATGAGAAAGTAAAAAGTCCTGCTGGATTGAAAACCTTGAAAGAGGCAGTCCAGGCAAAAATTAAGGACATGTAAAAGGAGAGAGATAGTGAAAAAATAGTTAGTTGGAAAACTTGCAAGGGCAAGCTAACTAACGACAGGAGATATGTAAGAAGCAAAATGTATTCTCGCTTTGTGCTTAATTCAAATGGAATGGATTGCCTTTATTATTGTCAAACATTGCAGTAAATGTTTTATTACACATTGTTTAACTAAAAGGAAATTCCGTTCAACAAAAATCAGATAAAGAATAAATTACATCAACTAATTTTTCCTTCTTTTCTTTTGAACACCCTGAGCACTCGATGCTTACAATGACCTTGTTCTTCTGCTGATAATGAAATCATTTTTTTTTTGTTTGTTGCATTTGAACCCACGCTTTGTATTGGTTGTCAGTGGATAAATCTCCGTTATAGTCGATTTTCCTCTGAATGATCTTCTGAGGCCAAGTTGCGGTTAGGTTATCCAGAAAGTTTTGAGTAAGAGGCCCTAGCTCAAACTCATGTACCAGCTCAGGAATCAATTGCTTATGTCCGTACTGCTTGCAAAGTCTTGCAGGATTATAAAAAGTAGCAAAATATAGACCAACCATCGGAACACAGTACGTATAGCTCCGAATGGTTGCATGCTGCAGCCTCCACCACGGGCACATCCTTTGAATCAGAGTATTAGGGAAAGTGGCCAGCCAACTCCGAATGTCTTCCGGAATAGGATGAAGTTATCGGTGCGACAGTGCTTAGCCCTATAACATGCAATATCTCTAGGAGGTTCCAGCAATCTCAGTTTCTCATGAAACCATGCCTACATAGATTACGGATGAAGACGATGAAAAATGAGCAAAAATGGCAGAAAAGTAATAAAGGAAGAAAGGATCAAAAGAAACTAACCCCCAGCAGTAGAGGACTTCCAGAAAACCTTCTGGTTTCTACAAAATTATCTAAGCCAACGATGGTCTCTGCTAGGATGAGTGGGAAAGGGTTGAGACCCGCTTCTACTTGGTCGAGAATATGAAGAATCTTTGGATCGTAGTTACCTGAAGGAGATACAAGTAGGAATTGAGCATAGAGGCATAGAGCCATCATCCGGGACCAATGTACCCCCTTGTTGTCTATGGCCACTACTACCTTCAGAAAAGTGTTTATCAGAATCTCAGTGTTGAAAATGTGACAGAGAGAGAATTGGGGAGCAAGATTAAACATCTTGGCAATCTGAAATTGAATAAAATGAAAGTCTAGGATTTCGAGAGGAGGGATCACAACCTGACGGGTAGAATCCAGTTGACAGCCCAGAATGGCTTCGAATTCCTTAGGCAGGAGGCACAATTCGACTATATTGAATCTGAAGACGTGTTTTTGAGAATCCCAAAACTGAGTAAGAACATGCAAAAATGAGAAGTTGATCCTCCTAGAGTGTATAGATCGGAAGATGGATAGATGGAATGGTTTTAACCTTGCACAAGATTCGCCATCCAAGCTTTTCAGTTCTGTTTGCAGCTATTTTAGGTTTCTTTCAATCATGATTAGGAGTTTAGGATGCAGTTCAAGAGGAGAGAATGGAGAAAAATCATGGAAATGAAGAAGTTAGGGATTTGAGAGAGGAATTTGGGGGTTTTTATAGCTGCAGACGGATACCATAGAGGCGATCGCCTCAACGATTAGGCGTCACCTCTATGTGAAGAGGCGACGCCTCTCCAACTGCGGAAGTTGTACTTGTTTGAACTTTTGTAAAGAATTTATACTGTGAATGCGAGGTTCAGTTATCAAAAACAATAAATGTTCATAAATGAAATACCTCTATTGATTCAAAAACATATGAGAAATGTTATAATGTCATTATTCATTGCAAAATCAAGAACTAGAACTAAAAAAAAAAAGAAAATAATTTGTTCAAGTAAAATGACAACCATTCAAGAGCAAAAAGATAGTCCTGAGCTAAAGAAATCTAATATGAACATCTATTTATCACCATCATCATCCCCAGATGCATCCTCCTCCTGCTCCTCCTCGGTAGAGTCATCTCCTTCATCCTCGCGGTCCTGTACTCCGTCACCCTCTCTAGAGGGAGCAGCAGTCCCCTCCTCTCTAGCAGGCTCAGTGCCCTCCTCCTCACTGCTAGTCTCATCCTTGACATGAAAAGCAGCCAGCTGATGCTCAAGCAGTGTCACTCTAGCCTGGCTAGCCTTGAGCTCATCCTGTCAACATGCAATAGAAAAGTAAGAAATCATAAAAGCATGCATACATATAAAGATAGGTGATGTATATTACCTTCCACAGCTTGGTCGTATTGACCATGAAGTCCCGCTGAGCCCCAATTAGGCGATACATGTACTCTGCCTGCTGACGAGATACCTGTAGTCATTTATTATTAGGGTTAACCTTATGTTGAGCTAAATGTGAAAACAGATTACAAAAGGAAGAGATTTACATATGTAGAAGTCTCTGGGAAGAAGACTGGCTCAATCGTCACGAACTGGAGAGATAGCTCCACCGAAGGCAACCAGCATCGGATCATAAGATTTGGAGGAGTTGTAAGCATATCACCAATCACCTGCGAGCCAGAACTAGAGCTAGGAATATCAACAGCAAGTGGTGGCCCAGTCGAAGTGCCCTCATAATGAGGTACTATACGAGGACGCTGAGACAGCCTCTCTTGTATGGTAGGCCTAGGTCTAACAGCTGGTGCCCTAAGAGGAGCCTAAGAAGAGCAAATGGAATCAGAAAAGCGATATCTGAAAATGGAAGTACAAAGTCAAATGTCTAAGGAAATTATTTACTTGAGAAGTAGAACAGGGAAGAAGAACTCTCTGCAAGAGATGAGTCCGCGTAAAGTCCATATAGCGGGACTTCCTCCTCTAGCAGTAGTCATCACTGTCATACCCCTCGGCAGCCTGATCCAGCTCATCCCCCTCCAGAAGATGTCCCCAAAAGATCTCATGAGGAGGAGGAAGAGGTGGTCGTCTTGCCTGAGTGCCTACACACCAACCTCAGATCCTCTCACCGAGGTACCGGACTCTGCAATCGAGTCCCTGAAGTAGTACCCTCTTCCGAGTTAAATGGATAGAGCGAATCATGGCTAGAGTCCATCCGGTCTGAGGACCCCACAAATTCGGACACAACTGCAAAAAGTGAATATATAAGTCAGATAAATTTGAATTGACATTCATATCACTGATTGTAATCATATTGCAGCTCTCATACCTCGTCAGGAGTCAATGTGTTCAGCCGCTCGCAATGGATCTGTACACGAGCTACGGGTCTCCTCTAGGCGCTACTAGTACCCCACCTCGCCATCACCGGAAAAGGAGTGTCATGGACGTTGACTAGCCCAGTGACCAACTCCAACTCTAGAGCCCAATCCTGCAAAAGAAATCAAGAATTGGTGACAAAATCATGACAGTGATATCCAAAGAGAAACCAAATAAAAGAAGAGAGGGAGAGAACAGTACCAGAACAGCATGCCAGAATTTGCAAAAATGCTTGGCTCCTTGCACGAGCTCATCCATGCTCTTATATAGAAAGGCCAGAGCATAGCTACCCCAGTCATAAGTGGCCACTAGATCTAGATCTCTCAGTGGTGGAAGGAAGATCAGGTCTATCAAGCTGGTTGTGTCTGCAGAGAGAGTAGTGCCCAATAGATATACCAGGAATGCTCTCACCACCTGGTCCACAGCTCGAGGAGTAGTAGCAACTGCTATCCTCTCCCGTGTATAATGACTCTTGATAGAGTCAATCTTGACGGTATGGGTCCCCTTCATGTCCGGGACCAAACCCAGAAGCTGCTCCACATACTCGAGACGGTCAGGAGTCATCCGTTGCAAATTGGCATCAAAGGGAACAGAATCCCCAGCACAAGGAATTCCTGTCACAGCGGCGAAGGACATGGGGTCGAGAGTGAACTCACCAAATGGAAGATGAAATGTATGGGTGGTATCGTACCACCTCTCTAGTAAAGCATGTAGGGGTTGGTAGTCAATCCTCCCTTGTGAGTTCGGAAGGGCCAAGATAAAATCGGAGAACCCAGTGTCGCGAATTCTAGCTCTAATCTCCTTTGGAAAGCTGTCATACCAAATCCGGGCCCCGCTAAAGTTCCCAGCACCTTTGAAAGTGTGAGAATCGAGCTATTGAATGAACAGGGAGTTGAATTATTAGTTTTACGCATTGAAATTCAAATTTTTCTAAGTTTCTATTGAAGAGACGATTGTCTCTGTGAGAAGAGGTGATCGCCCCTTCGTAGAGGCGTTGCCTCTTCTCCAGGAGACGATCACCCCCTGAAGTTTCAAGTTATTGCTGTAGAGACGTTGCCTCCTACCAGGAGGCGATCGTCTAATCGTTGAGGCGATCACCTCAACGAAGAGGCGATGCCTCTTCAGATCGGCAATCTGACAGTTCATATTCGATTTTCACAATTTCGTGCGTTTAATCGATTTTTCTTTCTGTTAAATTGATAAACATGCATTCCTAATCATTAGCCTGATGTTTTCTGATCCTATTTGCAGGAAAAAAGCAAGTAAATTGGTTACTAACCTCTCCGGTAGCCAATCCACACAAGTGTGATCGCACGTCCGAGAAAAGAGGGATGTCGTCCCCAATGCTCAGTCCAAAAATTCATAGAGGATGTAATGGAGGTGTGACCTGATCCCAAGCAGGCAAATTCAGCGTCCAGGCAGCGTCCATAGCAGAAAAGGATTTGAAAATTGAAAGAAATTTGAGAGAAAAGAGAGAGAGGATTTCAAAGCAAAAAGTGAATTTGAAAAGTGAAAAGAAAGCTTATATAAGCAGGTCAAAGGGCAAATATGGAAAACTTATGGAAAAAGCAATAAAAGCAAGAGTTAGGGCGAAGCCCATTAGCCGAAAGAAAGGTGGCCCACCAAATAGGCATCCCCAGTGGAACCTATTTCCAAAAAAAAAAAACAAAAAAAAAACAAAAAAATAAAAAAATCCCAAAGGTGGTGAATCATTTCTTGATTTTTCGGGTGTATCCCGAAATCGGCGTCAAAGAAGAAGAGTTTAACTTATCAAAGCATCGGTTCAGAAGCGTCTGGTCTGGTTTAAATCCCTGAAGTGCACGTTGTTATTGAGGAGTGTCTGGTTAGGTTTGAATCCCCGAAGTGCACATTGTTGAGAAGCGTCTAGTCTGGTTTGAATCCCCGAAGTACGCATTGTTAAGGAGCGTCTGGTTGGGTTTGAATCCCCGAAGTGCGTATTATTGAGAAGCGTCTGGTCGGGTTTGAATCCCGAAAGTGCGCGTTGTTGAGAAGCATCTGGTAGGGTTTGAATCCCCAAAGTGCGCATTGTTGAGAAGCATTTGGTCTGGTTTGAATCCCTAAAGTACATATTGTTGAGAAGCATCGAGTCAGGTTTGAATCCCCGAAGTGTGCATTATTGAGAAGCGTCTGGTCGGGTTTGAATCCCCGAAGTACGCATTATTCAGAAGCGTCTGGTCGGGTTTGAATCTCCGAAGTGTGCGTTATTAAGGAATGTCTGGTCGGGTTTGAATTCCCTAAGTGCATCTCCTCTACTGAGTGAAGATCAGGCCATGCTCGGGATTTACGTCCAATATATAATGAGTAATTGATCGAGCCAGGAAAACCCAAGGAACACGGTTACGTTTCAAAGTCGAGATTTGTGTCAGAAAGGCTCGAGTTTCGCATCTTCTTCTTTACTAAGTAAGTTTTAAGCCATGCTCGAGATTTACGTCAAATTTATAATGAGTGGCTGATCGGGCCAGGAAAACCCGAGGATCACGGTCATGTTTCAAGTCAAAGTTTAACCTTTCGGGTTTGAATTCTAGAAACTGACAGCCCAAACGAAGCTTGAAAGTCAGGTACGTCGTTCTCACTTTTCATGGTGCATGTTGCTTTTTCAAAAAAATTGATTTCACAAATCTGCTTTTTGAAAAACCAAAGGGGCAAACTGTGGACACCCTCGGTTTGGGCCCGCAATGAAAGCCTGATGATGAGATAGTCCTCTTAGAATAGATTCGAGAGCCCAAAACCAAGCCCAAAACATATGGCCCAAACTCTAAAACCTAACCCAAAGCTTCAAGCCCATTAGCCTGTGCCTCTTGGCCCAAGGCCCGGACCAGGCTTGGGTGAAGAGGCGATCGGCTTAACGAAGAGGCGTCGCCTCTTCACCTCAGACATCGATGAGGCGTCGCCTCTTCACACCTGTCCCCTGCAGCAATAAATGCTATTTATTGCTATATTTAACACAAAAATCTACCCTCATTTTCCTTACTCTGCATTTTTTTACGTGAAAGAAAGACTTTTAAGGCAAAAATAGAAAGCAATGATGGAAAATACTAGGTGGGAAATGAACTTTGATTTTTGGGAAATTGAAGAGAGAAAAGGAGAGAGGCTTAAGTATTGGTAGAGCCTGATATTTTGGGAGGACTTGGTCATTATTCAGAGAAGGAACAAGAGAGAAAAAAAAAACGTTCTGAAGAAAAAAGAAAGGAAAAACAAAGAGAAAACTAAGGAAAAGAAAGGGGAAAGTTGATTTTCAAACTTTAGGAGTCTAATTCTTTGAAGGAGAAGGAGTTTTCTTGCATTCAAACCACCAAACAAAGCTCTGAGGGCTGAGTTAGGAGCTTCAAACGTTCTTCAATCAGTGAGAATTCTCACTTTTAAGTCTTGAAACCTTTATTTCACATAAAGGCATAAATTATTTGAATCTTGGTTTACTTTTAGTATTTGTTATTTATTTGATGTTATATTGAAGCATGATCGCCTGAATATGTGAATTATTGAGTGTTAAGACCCTGGTTTACGTTAATTTGCATGAGTAGTTAAGTTGCTTATAGTTTAAGAAATTTAGTATTCTTGTGCTGCTGTGAGCAGCTGAAGAGGCGACGCCTTTTCAGAGAGGCGCCTCTTCTTCTTATAGAGGCAATCGCCTCTTAGCCAGAATCAGCACGATTCTGCTTCAGTTCAGTATACTTTCAGTATATTTTTCGTATATTATCCGTATATGCTACCTTCTGTTTTCAATATTGTGTGTAATTGTCATAATACTAAACTTTCTATATTGATTAAACCATGCCTATATGAATATTCATGACTAATTCCATGCAAATATGAGTCTAATTATTTTGGAAATAAATTTTTACTTCAAGTGTGAAACTAACTGTATTTGTTGTAGGTTCTTAGTGATTTGTTAATCACTATGTAATTAGTGAATTAATTAATTCTTGAGAGGTTTAATTTGGTTTTGTAATTGTGTTAATTGTACGAAACATTGTAATCCTTAATCCCTTCTCCATTTGTCTTGAATGGATGATTGTAATATTTATTTCTTTAACTTGTGACAAGTGCCAAGGTAAAAAGCATTTAAACAGGACTAATGTGCAAAGTTGGTAAAATATAAAATTGAAAGCGTTTGCAATCTATATTAATAAGGAAATAATTTAATAATCAAAGGTAATAAAGTATAAAACACAAACGGAGGCCAACTGCAAGGTTGGGTAGGCATACCAAGCCCATACCCAGTTTCCGAACCCGATCTCTGATGACGGCTTCTGAGTACCTCCGTGGAATCTAGTTGCTGTAAGTGTGTCCCGGTTTTCATCCGAGTGGCGACTCCATCTCCGATAATAGGCCCCAAGCCCATTTTTGTATTTCCTAGCAGGCCCTGAGCTTGCACAGTGTCATGGTCGCCAATACTTGGATGCGCGCTAAACCTCGCTGCCTACAATGAGTCTTATTATTCTTCCTGAATTAGCATATTTCTTCCTTTACAGGATTTTAGACTTCTTTTGAATCTTGCAATTCTGGACATCCTTATTTTGGATCTGAAGTATTATTTTATCTCTTTAATGTTTTAATATAATTCACTTTTATCTTAAAAAAAAAAAGCAAGACAATCATAATCATCACAAAATAGAAAAACCAGCATAAATGATTCCAAACAATCTAAACAAGTCAAAATCAGTGACTAATAATTCAAAAGCGTCACAAAATATCCAAAATAAGCATGAAATAATTTTTATTTCCAAAATATGGGTACAAATGTTGGGCTTATAGGACGCTAAATCACATAAGAGGGTTTAAAGCCCAAACGGTACCATAACTTTGACTCATGTTTCAAAATGGTATCAGATTTTTAATTTTTTTCTTTTCGGTCCCTTAATTTCTATTTTGTTTCATATCATAGTCCCTTAATGATTTCTGATCAAATTTAGCATACGGGGCAGCCTGAATAAGTATATTTTTTGTGTATTCGGCATGTAAGCATCCAATTAAGCAGTCTAATCATCTTGTGGACTCCCTAAAATTAAATTTGCTAAAATTTTATTTTTGTGAGGCCCACAAGCAAATTTTGTTTTATGGGGCAAACAAGATGATTAAGATGTTTAATGGTATATTTACATGGCGAATATACTAAAAATATGTTTATTCCGACTGCCACGTATGCTAATTTTGATCGGATATGTTTGAGGTACTTTAATCTGAAACAAAAAATATAACTTGTGGTACTGAAAAGAAAAAAAATAGAACTTATGGTACTGAAAAGAAAAAAATTGAAAATCTTGTACCATTTTGAAACATGGGTTAAATTTATGGTACCAACGGTGCATCAAACCCTCACATAAAAAGAACCATTTTAGGGCCTCTAGAGGAGCAATACCATAACGGGCATAGGAGTGTAATCGATTCAAGCCGAGTCAAATTTTAACTAACTCGAGTTTGGTTCGTTTATAATCGAGCTGAACTCGAGCCAAGCTCGCTATGATGCTTGATATTCACAAGCTATTCAAGAGTTTAAACAAATCTAATTGAACCTAAAAACATTTTTAAAATACAAACTATAAATTAAAATTACACCTTAAAAAATTAAAAATAAATTATTTACCAAATAAATTGTAGTATATTTAATAAAAATTATGATTTTATTCTTATAATATATTTTCTAAAATATTTTTTACAATAAGAATTTATATATTATATATCTAAAATCAAATTATTAAACATTAAAATTACGAGTTAGCTCATGAGCTTCTATTCGAGTTTGTTCGCGAGTTTTAGGAGCTGAATTTTGTATAATTTGAGCTCAATTTGTGTATTAAATGAGGTTTAATATACGAATTCGAACAATTTTTTATTGAGTTAAAACACAAAATTGCTCGCAAACAGCTCAACTCGTTTATAGCCCTAGACAGGTACCATAACTATATTTATTTATATATAAACTTATACATAAGAAATTTTATGCATACAAAGATGAAAGAATGCTTACTAATTAACCGAAAAATTTTGTAACAATTTTTTTTTATGGTAGCTATTTTTTTATTAATAAAAATGGCAAATGATCAAATATTAGATGGCCTAACGAGTGGATGTAAATCTTACATC
>CATIWK010518016.1:0-10239 GCA_949634005.1 Mallotus japonicus
TGAATCCTGAAAATTTTCCAGTCATTAATATGTTTGGAAAAATATTCGATAGTGACTTCATCACTACTGACAACCCGTTTGGATTCCAATGAATCATAGGTAGAAGAGTTTTAAAAAGGAAGTGGTTCTGAAAAAAAAAAAAAAAGATCTAAATTCATTTTGAAAAATAAATCACAAAATTTTGGATGAATAGAAGTATGACCATCAGGATTACTGCCCTAAGATTCCACAATAAAAGGGAACTTACAACTATACCTCTGCTCAACTGTTCACTCTTAGTTTTACTGCTTATCTTCCCAGATGAATGCAAATATTGTTTATGCAGATGTGGACAGTACCCCCAAAGCTTTGATATTAAGACACGCCTTATATATATATATTTACTCAAATTGGAACTCTTGTTTGGAAATTTAGACCATATTGTACCTTTACTAAGTACAATCAAATCATGCAACTTTTTTTTATTACAATTAAGTCTTATAAATTAATATATATATAAGACTTAATATTAATAGACTAAATATTAATAGACTGCATAATAGAGGCAGTCCTCCTTCAAATCAACGACGATAGAATTTGAAGCTTACACTTTGGGATATCCTTAAAGAAGAGTTATCACTTGACTATTTTCTTACTGTTTTAAACTTATAACTCATTAATTGGACAGGATGCATTACACTTGAATTGAACAATCAAAACCTTGATCACATAAGATTATATATGCATATTGATTTTTTTAAAATAAAAAAAATAACTAATTCTTTTATGCAGATTACACATTTTTTTTTTTTATAAATTATGTGCATAAAACATAACGGTTTCGCTCGAGTCCACAGCATGCTCAGCGCGCTATCGACCAGATTATAGAAATGTTGTATTCATCCGGGCTCAGCTTAAATGCTTAATGGATAAGTAAATTCTGCTATGTATATGGCAAGGTGAAGATCGCACGAACTCTTCTGCTCTGCGCGGTGCGAGACGGAAGGGATGAGTGGTGTAGAGGTGCAAGCATTTGTAGGTCCCATGTATTGATTATATATTAATATCCTTGAGACCCTAAAGTGGACTACTTGTATTTTCTGTTTTAGGATCAAATACTTAGATTTTTAGTTAGAAAATTTGGACACATCAGTTGACTTTTCGTCTTCATTTTGGAAACTTTCTAGTTACCTACCAATAAAAATGTAACACGTCGTATATACAAATTTAGTACATCCAGAAGTTTTAATTTTGTGAAATTTATACATAAAATCATATATCTTATACACATCTTGGTAGGGTTCAACATTTACGCTACTTGCAGGAAAAAAAAAAAAAAAAAAACACAACTATGGAAAAAAACAAGAGGCATTGCTGTTTAACTCATGGAGATGCAAAACAGTGAGCATTGCGCCTTAGCTTAGTTGAATTTTCTCACTTGAAGGTGAACAATAAATTTAGGGTACACTACAATAATATACTTAGCTTCTCACGGCATATTGTTGAATCAAATTATGGTTTCAATTGTTTACCTTTGCTTCCAGGGGTTGACCATGAGGGTAGCATAAAAAATAAATTTAAAATTAAACCTATATATATATACACGTCAATTTTGGGAAAATTAAAAAGCTGGTCCTTTTCTGGAGTGGACCACAAGTGTACACGGTTTTAATTTTCTTTAGATACATGTATACATGAATTTGTCACATATAATATAGTATCTATTAATTAAATTTAAATATTTAAAAATTGAATGTAATATTATAAATATAGGCTTTCTGGTAAACTATATAAAAATTATTTTTACAAATTAATTGTATGTCCTACGCTTTGATTTTATTTAAAAGTATTAATATTAATGTAATCTAATAAAGAAGTTCCATTATAATCAAAAGGTTAAATAATAATAATAATAATAATAATAATAATAATAATGTATATTACCAATAATTATTAGAATCAGCTGCTAAGGTTACTATCATTTAAATGATGTCTTGAGTTCGAACTATAATATGTAATTAAATCGTTTAATTTAGTTGTTACAAGATTTTTTCCATTAGACTTGAGCTTTAAATGATGATTTAATATATAATTAAAAAATATCAAATTTATCAAATTGTATTTTTTTTTTTCAGATTCACACATGTTAATTATAAAAAATTGAAGATCAGTAATATAATTACTCTTTTAAAATGTATTTCCTGAGAAGAATTATACTATTTGTTAATAAATCTAGACTTGCAGAAGTACGTGAGAATCATAAATTATTTGAGATAAAAAATAAATACGACAATAATAGAGAACATATATAAAGTACATCAATTTAACATGATTTAGTGTAAGCTTGCATCCACGGATGAAGAAGGCAACAACTTCACTACACGAGACCAAGAATACAAGAAAATTACATGGAGATTAACATTCGACCCTTAAATTCAATTTCACTCAAAAAATTTCTAAATATGATGATGGTACCTTTGGTGCCTTTTCGGCATACCAATGCACTAATGCGGCACACACAATGCATATAATTGTGGCTCTATTTATAGGAATAAACTATCCTACTTCCCTAAGGAGTCCTCCAATAAAGGAAGTAATAATTCAATTTCTAATACAACTCAAATCCTTTTAAGCAAAGATTTTCTTGACTTGACCACCATGTATATCACCAAATGCACTTAAACTTGAATAAATGATGTTATAGACCCAAAATTCAAGGCATATATTTTACAATCTCCATCTTAATTTGATTTTCTTGTAAACCAAAAACTTGCTCCACCTTCTTGACAAATGCTTCAATCCATCATGATAGGTGTTGATGACAAGGAAGTACCTAACGTCCAAACCTGTATGCAACCACGGCCTTTTTATCCAAATCCTACATCTTCTCGTTGGTCATTGTAGATATCAATTTATCCTTCTCCAAACAATGCTTCATGCACCCATTTGTGTGTTAACAGTACTTGCACCAATACTTGTCACGTGCCATAAGTTATATTGCGATACAATTTCTCTATTTCAAATCTTAATATTGCCAATAACAAAATCTCAAATAATTGTAGACAACTTTGATACCGCTTATTAGGAAATCTAGACTTGCGAAAGTGCATGAGGATAAAAAATTATTTGAGATTGTAAACAAATATGATAACAATAGAGAACATAAACAAAACACACCAAATTTAACATTCATTACACCCTAAAAAAAATTATAAAATTATTAAAATTGTTCCCATAATTTCAATAAAAAATAATAGAAACCAACACGAAATTTTAATTTTCTTATTAATAAAATATTTTCAATATTTGAAATTTTTATAAATTTAGTTTAAAATGTGCATTTTGAAATAAAAATATAAAAAATGAAAAAGTTCAAAAAGATAGTAATAATAAAATACATAAATATAAAGATAAAAAAATATTTTGTAAATTATTTTTAGTTTTAATTTTATCATAGTTGGTTTTACAAGTTGCACCATTGCTCCTTAGATAAGCCAAATATGCATAGTTGGTTTTACAAGTTGCACACCACTTATGCTATGTTTGAGGAAAAAAATTTTTTGATTAGAAGCAATCTACTTTTCATCAATAGTATAGAATTTGTATGTATAAGTATACAAATTTGCAGATGCTAAACGTTGATTTCTTTCAAACAGGGCTGGGAAATAAAAAGAATTTTTTTTTTCTTCTTTTTGCATCTACATCAATGGCGATAAGTTTTTTGTTTGTTCTTTTCTTCTCAATCAAATCAATACCTTTTCCAACTTCGTGTTAGGGATGAATTAAGAAAAGGGCAATTGTAGAGAGGGAGAAATAGAGGGACGTTAAAGGAGGTGGCGATGGTGGCGGTCATGTGGAATATTAGCTTAGTTTGATTGAAGCGTCAGTGTCACTGTTGTTGTTGGTTGTCTCTGCTTAATGTTTGGGCTAATATGAAAAACTGATGGGATAGAGTGTTGACATGAAACGATGACGATGATTCCTTCCATATAGGCGAATACACAACCATGTATGCTTATTCTGTTAAGTTTAACGGAATATGACTAATGGAGTAATGGTTAAATCTTGTAAAAATACTGTAACTTTTAAGACTAAAATTATTGTTATCCCTTACTTAATTGAAGGGCTTAGATTATAATAAATCATAAAATTTGAATTTAATTGGTCTTAGAAAATACCCGAGAGCAAATGTGTGCCTCATTATAAACCTTCAAGGTAAAAGAAAAAAAAAAGTAGTGATACGTATTAATATTGCCTCGGTATTAATTAATATTTATTTTTTTCAATTTTATTTTTTAAATTTTTTTTTAAAATTAAATTTTAAGATGTACATGGATTTTTTTTTTTTGAGAATTAATATCCATTCAACTGAAGAAAGGAAATACAAGGCTAGACCAGCTAGTAAACACTGAATAAACAAAATCAGGGCTAAAACCAAAGCGAGAAGGGATCGCTACGAACAGCAACCACAAATCAAACAAGCAAAACAAGGAAAAGAAAACAGACATCTGCCACAACAAAAGCTAAGCAAAATGTAGCACCACGCCTAAAAAGAAGAAGCACATAAACTCAGGTGGACTCCTAGCACATCTTTCAGCAAAAGCTCAACAAGTTGAGGAGGATTATAAGAACAGATAACACCTTGCTGGAGAAGCTCAGCATTAGTTGCAATCCAATGTGCAACTCTATTGGCATTTCTTTTGATATGGTGAAATCTTATTTGAAGGTGGTAAATATCTGTGTAATAATTTGTCAAGATATACTTAATAATGGCCGCATATTCCCAGTTACTATTAACAACACCTGAATTTAACGAATTAACAAGATCATCCACACAACTTTTGGCATCAGATTCAATAGTGACTTGCTTTAACTCATGATGTTTAGCAAAGAAACAAGCTAATTGAAGAGCCTTCATCTTTGCCACTCTTGATGAAGGACACTTTAACCATCTTTTTTCGGCAACTAAAATCTCACCCTTGTGATCTCTACACATGAAAGTAGTATTACCGTCTCTGTTATGGCTATCAAAGCTCGTGTCATAGTTGATTTTCACCATACCCTGATCTAGTTTGGCCCACTGTTCCATCGAAGTCGGTCTGACATCATGTGTATTATTGGACTTGGAATTATGATCCAACCATTCACTCCATTGATTAGAGGCTTTTGTTACTACTTGTTTCAGATCATACAAGAGGCCATTAAATATTTTATCATTTCAGTGTTTCCAAATCTGCCAGCATATGATAACAGCTAGTTCAAGCCTATAATCTGAAGCCTCTGTTTTTAGCTATACTAGAATCTCTTTCCACCATGTTTTAAAGCTTAGGTTATCATTAACCTGAAATATGAGATTCAAAGAGGAGCCGAACCAAACCCGTAAGGCCTTAGAGTATAGAAATATAGCATGTTCAATTGATTCATTCCTATCACCACATATTGGACATGTTAAATTGTTGTGGCACCCTTACTTTACAAGTTAATCTTGGGTGGCCAGAGCATTGCACAAACATCTCCAAATAAAGTATCTCACCTTGTGGGGAACTTGCAAGTTCCAAACAGCTAACCAATCTTTTTTTATCAAAATGTTACTACTTTGACGGCTGTTGGCTGTCCCACGGTCATTGCGATTATGTTTCATCAAGTGGTATCCTGTCTTAATAGAATAGTTACCTTTTCTTTTGAAATGCCATATGAGCTTATCCCATCCACCACTTCCTTTGATAGGAATTTGTTAGATAGCTTCTACTTTCGCTGGCCGAAACAACTGAAGAAGAAGCCTGGTGTTCTAAGTGCGACCAGACAAGTCAATCAAATCATTGACAAGAGTAACAAAAGTATTCACATCATTCTCCCTTTGAATTTTAAAATCCGGGAGACTCGACACCCATAGATCCTCCCAAACCCGGACATATTGACCCGAATATATATTCCAATGGCTGCCCTTGTTAATCACTTCTCTACCCTTTAATATGTTATTCCATAGCCATGAAGGACGATGGCCCTGATTGGCTTCCATAAACGAGCTATCTGGGTAGTAAATGCTTGCCAAAACTTTGAAACTTAGAAGAGAAGGGTTATTAAGGATGCGCCAACTCTGCTTGGCTAGAAGAGCCTGGTTGAATAGTTCTAAATCACGAAAACCTAAACCTCCCACTGATTTGCTTTCAGAAATTTTCTTCCAAGCTATCCAATTTATTTTCTTCTTAGTAACATCTTGTGACCACCAAAAATTCTGGATCATCTGCTTAAGCTTTCTGACAACTGCTAAGGGAAGCATAAACACAAACATGATATAAGATGGTATAGCTTGTAGGACAGCCTTAACCATTATATCCTTCCCAGCTAAAGAAAGAGAGTTTGCCTTCCATTTCTGAGCTTTTTGTAATACTTTTGCACAAACAGATTCATAAAGCCTGACTTTGGATCTTCCCCACATGAATGGAATGACCAAGTATTTATTAAGCATTCTGTCTTCTTTGTAACATAAGAGATCATAAATTTTCCTTCTAACTTGGAAAAAGGTGTTTGAGCTAAATAGGATGCTTGATTTCAGCACGCTAACCCTTTGGCCTGATGCCTCACTATACTGACCCAGGATTTCTTTGAGAACTTGCACTTCTTCCATGCTTGCTTGGCCAAATAAAATGGTATCATCCACAAACTAGACATGGGTTAGAATGGGGCTTTTATTTTTGATTTTATAACCCTTCAACATGCTTTTCTCCACTCCCTACATTAGCATTCTAGATAATATATCAAAAATAAGGATGAATATATAAGGTGATAGAGGATCACCTTGTCTTATGCCTCTGGATGGAGTGAAGAAAGACTGAACTTCGCGATTAATCACCACAACATAGCTCATTGTACGAATGCATTCCATTGTAAGATGAATCCATTTATGAGAGAATCCTATGTAGCGCATCACCTTCTCTATGAAAACCCAATCCACCATGTCATAGGCTTTTTCCATGTCTAATTTTAGGGCCATATTAAACCTCTTGCTTTTATTTTTGATTTTTAGACCGTGAAATGCCTCATGGGTGACAATGATGTTATTAATAATACTACGGCGGGGAACAAAAGCAGATTGGAAGGGAGAAATTAATACCTCCAACCAAGGCCGTAATCTATTAGCCATTAGCTTTGCTATAATTTTATAGGTAAAATTACAGTAACTAATAAGCCAAAAATCAGTAAATTTTTCCAGATTCTGAAGTTGTGGGACAAGAGCATGTGGGTTTTATTAAGATCTTAGGGCAATTTACCTGAATTAAAAAATTCTTTAACCAGCTTCACTATATCTGCCTTAACAGTATCCTAGTTCTCCTGAAAGAAAGCTCTAGGGAACCCATTCGGTCCAGGGGCTTTAAGTTTGCCCAACTGGAAAGTCGCCATAGTTATTTCTTCCTCAGTAACCTCTATCAGTAACTTGAGATTCATTTCATCTGTAACAAGAGGCTTAATACTTTCTATGACCCGATGAGAAGTAACTATTTGCTCCCCTTCTTACAATATTTCAAAGAATTTTACAGCTTCTCTACGTATTGCACCATCCGAAGTGATCCAAACACCACCCTCATTTTTTTATCTTCACTATTTTATTCCTTTGTCTTATTTGAACAGATGAAATATGGAAGAAACGTGAATTTCTATCATCTTCTTTTAGCCAAGTGATTCTAGACCTTTGAAGCCAATACGTTTCCTCTTGCTTCCACAACTCCATCATATTTTGTTTAAGTTGCTTCTCCTCTTGCTTAGCATTTTTCGTCATTTCACCCTCATTTATCTCATTGACCCTAACTTTCAACATCTCAATCTGCTGCTTTGGATCTTTAAACCTGTCTTTACTCCATTGACACAATTGGGTTGCACAAGCAGTCAGTTTTTTTGTTATGTCACCTCCAGTCTCTAGATCCCAAGCCTTCTCTATGATCTATTTACACATCATATCACTATGCCATTTCTGTTCAAATTTGAATGCTCTTTTATTCAGCCTCTTTTTCTTCTGCAATTGAATAATCAATGGTCTATGATCCGAGGCTCCAAATCGTTCATGAGTAACTATAACATCTTGAAATATAAGTCGCCAATCTGGAGTTGCTAATGCCCGGTCAAGTCTCACCATGATATGATCATTACCTTGCTGGCGATTATGCCAAGTGAAACGGGGACCCTTGAAATCGAGTTCCATAAGATCACATCTGTCCATCAATTCACCCAATTTAACTGCTTCAGACCAATCATACCTCTTACCACCGATCTTGTCTTTTGGATCCAGATACCGGTTGAAATCCTTGGCGATTAACCAAGGAAGGCTGTTTGGTAAGCTGAAGTTACCCAATTCCTCATAAATCTGATCCCTTTCTCTCTTGTCCGAAGGCCCGTAGAAACCCGTGAAGTGCCACATGAAACCCATATCCATCGTAGCATCAATGAAGTACTTGGTTATGTACCTGATCTAAACTAGCCACTCATACTTCCACCAAATCTCTAACCCTCCAGATCTGCCATTTGGTTCAACGTATTCACCATGATCGAACTTATTGCATACCCGAAGCGATTCTAATCTCTGATATCCTTGTTTGGTTTCGATTAAGAAAACCATCTGTGGACAATGAAAGTTGATTAGATCACGAAGAGATTTCTCCGTCATTTGTTTTCCAACACCTTGGCAATTCCACACCAAGACTTTCATTTGATTTGAAAATTTTCCGTCGGAGTTGGAGCATGTCAACACAAGATCTGGACACGAAAAACAGAACAAAAACGAAAGGCGATGACAAAACTCCAACGAGGGAGACTATGATGAGCTCCAACGGGGGAGCACTAAGCACTTCTAACAAACATACTAGAGAAAAAAAGATATTAATGTTTTTTTTTTCGACAGATTGGATGAATTCGTGTAAGCTTAAGTTTGTAAATAAAATTTTTTATTTTTTTAATAATATAATTATAAAAAAATAGAGGAGCAAAAAGGTAAATGATGAATGGCTATGTCTACTCCAGGCACTAAGCATTATCAAAAAACCTTTTCCCATAAAAAAAAATTATTGGAGTCGAATGTGGTCCTAGTACTAGTAGGGTCCAAATTTGACCTTTTCCCGCTGAAAATATGGGGTTTCTCTTTTTCTTCTGTTATTTCATTTGTGGGCTGTGGCATCTCTTCCCCACACCACAATGAATCGGACCTTTACTTTCTCTGCTCGTCCGCTGCTCCAACGCCTCCTCTGCCACCACCAAAAGCCACCGGCTGACAACCGCTGCTACTCTTCTTCCTCCTCAACTTCGGTCCGAGAAGCTTCACTCTATTCATCTCAAAAAGGTCAGAATTTTTATCTTCGTAATCGTTCCCATAAAAGAGTAGATTCTTGATTAATTCTTTTTTAAATTACTGGAGATTCTTGATTAATTCTTTTTTAAATTACTAGGTTTAACAACATAATTTTTGTAATTTTTAATTTTTCAACGTTTGTTTTAGTTTGACTGTAGATTTCTTGATATATTCTTTCTTGACTTCTCTTCAGCTCAGATGCCAAGTATACTCTCTTTCGCTTTATACATATGTTTCGTTTGATGTCTTGTGTGTGTATGTTTTCAATTTGTTTTTCTGGTGTGTGAGGTTCAAAGGTGTGAAAATTTTCTTTTGAGCTTTTTAATTATTGCCTGTGTTGTGTAATTCTTAAAGGTTCAAGATGTTTTTTTGGAAGTATGTTTCCACCCAGATGGAAAAATTAATTAAAAGATGGCTATAAAATCTTTTTGGTCTATAGTAGTTTCTTTTTGTGCATATATTGCATTGGTATCTGATTTGGGTTTTGAGAAGTACCTGTTGCTTATTTGTCCTCACGTTTTGAATATGAGCAGTAAAACATATACATAAAAGGAATGTTCATTTTGTCAATTTTGTTGACCAGAAATAGAAACAAATACAAATTTTTGGAACTTAACTCTTGGACTATCAGTAGTCTGTATAAAAGGCTGTAATTATTCTTTTCCACTGTTTCCTGCAAGTTCAGCATCTTGTCACAGACGATTTTCTTGTGGAGGATGTTAAGAAAAGTGATGTCTATGGATCTGTATCATCAGTACTGAAGGTACTTGTTGTTGTTTTTCGGCTAGATAAGCAGTTGAGAATGCAATTCTGCGATTATTAATGTAAAAAAGAACATACATGTGTAAGAAAAGAAACCAATTTCTTTACAATGATTTTTATTTCAGGTGAATGAATCCAAAGCTTACAATTTATGCTCTGGC
>CATIWK010518067.1:0-12081 GCA_949634005.1 Mallotus japonicus
GGAGCTCTAATGTTCATTTATTCAACCACCAACTAAATATTTTTTCTTTATGTTTTCTATTTGGAAAATGAAAATCTGAAACTGAAAATGGAATTTTTTTTAGTAACTAAAAAAGGAATTAGAATTTCATTAATGTAAGTCATATTGATTTCCATACTCCAATCCTATTTTCTAGTAACTATAAACTCTACATTTTGATGTAACTGCATTCTTAATGGCCTAATCCATTTGAAACACAAACCTAAATAATTTTCAAAATTTTTCCAATATCATTTTTATATAAGAGATCATGATAGTCAAAATTATTTTACAAAAGTACAGGCTTGAATCATTCTTTCAATATATAAATAGTGTTAACAGATAGAAAAGTGATGTAGTCAAGGAAGTCTAAGCTCAAGGATTTGCTCCCTAATTTTGGAATTTAGAATTTTCTTATACATTCCTAATTTGCTTCGTATTTATGAATTTGAAGTTAATTATTTAGGAAATTATATTATAGTTGAAAATATTTAGGTATTTATAATTAGAATCCTTTTTAGTATTTTATTTATTACTTCATTAGAGTCTTCATTGGTAAAGGTATAGGGATTATTATATTTTTGTCCTTTATATAAAGGTTTTAGCTTCCAAGGAATATTAAGTTTTTGATTTCATAAAATTTGCTTTTGGTGTGAGAATGTAGGTTCTACATTAGAAGGATTTGATATTACAAAAGAATTGTATGTTTATAGTGGTTTTATAAGGCATCTAGATGATAACAAATGCTTGCATTTTAAATATATATGTCCTTCAATCTACTATGGGACAAGGTGCTTTTTTTGGTTGCCACGTATGCCTGTTGCTTTGGGGGCTCACAGAGGAGTGGATGTAGCATGATTGGATAGTGATGCACTTTTTGATATTGTCTTTTCATTGTTGTTTGAAATGTTCATGTGTGTTGGTTCAAGGATACACACATACACACACATGATCATGCACATTTCATATTCTAAATCATTTCTTTTTTCTGTGATAAATTTCTGCTACTATAAATTAAGATCATGCGCTCTAATTGCTGAATCAGCTATTATGCAAGAGTGATATAAATTAAGATAATTCATTGATGTTTAATTTTTAGCAAGGGTAACATCAAAATTCAGGTTTATAAGCAAGAAACTATAAGATGTTTTAAGAATTTTCTTGATTGTAGTTTGTGTGAAGTGTTAAATTTTAGATTTTCGTTTATTTGCTCAACTTTCAACACTCTTCCCTGCAAGGTTTCAAAACTTCAAACAAATTTTTAGAACATTTGAGGTCCTGAAACCTATTTCTTTGGAAAGCATCATTTTTATGTTTTCTTTTAACATACTTCCAATCAAAGAAAACAAAAACAAAATATGCCTAAATCTCAAATAGTCTTAACTGTACATGCAATTTTTCCATAAAAGTATCTAATTATCATTGGATTTCACTATAAACTTTTTCTTTCTTAAGCTTTTTCACAGTCAGAAGACAAAAAGAGAAATATATATACCCCAAGTTAGGAAGCGTAGAAAATTTAGTAATGTTGACTTACACACTTAATTCTTCAGAAAGGTCCTCTTTAATTGATGCAACAAGTGCCTGTTGGCGTAGAACTTGATTCTCTGATTGAAGATTAGACAAGTCCAATTCTAGTCTGACAGCCATAAAATAGACTTCGTTAGCCACATTGCTAAACACAAACATCCTTGTGTGACAATTTTTTATATTTACCTTTCAATGGTCTCTTGAAGTTTCTTTGTTTTCAATTGTGCTACTTCTGCCTCTCTTAGTTTTGATTTGCTTTCTTTTTCTAGTTTGCCACACTTGTCCTCAAATTCCTCCATTTTCTTTGCCATCTCTCTTAGCTTATCCTGATATTTATGATACATATAATATCATTTATCAAAAAAATAATTCTATATATGTGCATGCATATGCGCCTTTTCCTGCCTTAGTTAATTCTGGTACATTTATGTCATCTCTTCAATTTGTGTGTTAACTAACATTAAGTTATTTAATAGGACATTTTCTTAGAATTTGATTTTGTGATGGTTGATAGGTTTGTATTAGCTACTGTGAATTCAAAATTTAGCAAAATGCTAAATTTCTTAACACTGCCTAATATAGTTAAAATATAAAATATATGCATTAAATAATGGATAAAAGCATATAAAAGATTATTTTTAATAAATAAAAAATTTATAGAATGTTAGATGGGGATGAACAATACCATCCCAACCCCAATCTACTAGTATTTTCCACATCCTCTCCTTGCCCTGACTTTTAATGAGGAGGGGACAAGATAGGTAAACTATAGCCCTAAGCTGTACTATTGTCATTCCTAGTGTCAATTTGAGTCAATGCACTATATATTAATATAAATTGCTTCATAAATCTATGATGCTGAACTGCAAAAGATGTTACCTCTAGTTCTTCATTTTGATTCCTTAGTAACTCCAGCTTGGTATTATCCACAACAGGCACCTCCTTGATTATTGGTAGAGCTTGTTCTATAGCTAACTTTGCTGCTTCTTTCTCTTGGATTATTGTAGCATAGGCTTTATCCAATTTTCCTTGCATTTCTTGCAATGAATTTTGGAGTTTTGCCATTTCTTGCCCTTTAGCTCCTTCAAGATCAATCTACAAAAATATTTATTCTGACAGACTTAAGTGCAAAATTAATAATTAAGATTTGACATTTTCAATGCTAATTTTGGATTCTGATACAAAAATTCAAGTTAATATAAAATGAGAAATAATATCAGGGCTATCTTTAGAATAAAAGCTTCTGGCTAGGTCTTGAGGGATATTTTTGGAACTAGATAAAAGTTCGTAAGAGCATTATTTATTATTGCTCTTCATAGAACCCACCTCTTAAGTTGGTTCCTTGAGATTTCAGTGGATGATGGATTTTGAAGAAACCATGAAATTTTCCTTATTGTTGAATCGAAAAAGATTTCCTCAAAATCCATTATTTCTTTAAAATTCCTCATCCAATTCCCAAACTAACATTGCTTGGGCCCGAATTTTTTCTGCAACATACTAGATGACTAATTGACGCAAGTATATATGAGGACGGGCATTAAATATACAACTACCCAACTAAAATATTTAATATACAAGTGATGAATTATTGGAAACTCTAATTCAAATGCCATTCACATTGATTAAATAACTATTGTTCTCCAAACTCGATTTTTAATACTTTGAAGCATTAGGTATGTAGTATTACCCTCAGTTGTTTTTCAAATTCCAACCGCCATGTTAGCTCTTCAACACGCTTCTCTAATTTATCTTTAGCTTCTTTAAGCGCCCCTGTTTCTCTTGCAGCCTGCACCATTATGTTAGTGAATTTTAGTGTGAATTTGAGTAAATATGTCCTAGTTTGAAGGAAATAAACTGTTTTTATTTAATACTACCCACCATCCTCAGCTTTCTAAGCTCCTTCCTAGCTATCCTGGCCCTCCAAAGACATTGAAGTGTAAGGGTTGCTTTCTTCTGCTGGTTATAGGCAGAAAGAGCTTGGATTCTTCTCCATTGAGTCTATTAAATTTGAGACATATTAGTCAAACTGTTCATCTGAATGATTTTGCATAGCCTAGCCAGGGGATTTTATTACCTGAATTATAGTTGCAGCATTGGTTCTTCTTCTACATCTATATTCATTACGGGCTACCATTGCTCGGAGTCCAGTTTGAATGAATAGCACTGATGTCTGCAAGCTAATGTAATGTTTTCTTATTGTGTGAGCACGTACATGTTTTTGTAGACGGATAGAGGCTGCGTCTTCCCTCATGTGTCCATAAAGCTTACGTGCAAGTTTTGCTATATGAGGAAAGCAAAAGAAATTGTTAATTATATTGCTACTCAATGACATAAAAATGGTAGAAGTGGCTTATTTGGTTGGAACCAAGTCCAACTATGACTATAGAACTGGCTTGTCCATAGAATTCAGAAGGATAGAATCTAACTACAATAAATTTGATTTTTGAGATAAATGAAAGCATTTGTTGTTATGATATTAGGTAACTGAGACAACTATTTTTAAATTTAAGCATTTTGGTGAAGGGAATCAATGCCTGCTATTTTGAAGGGAAGTTATCCCTGTCTTCTGACATTTATTAAATTTTCCTCCCTTAGCATTCAACATTTTATGAATATGCTAGTTACTTGGACCTCCTTATTCTGTCTACACTTGCTCTGACTCAGTCATTATTTCCCTCCTTTATGCATAGACCTTTTTCCTTAATACTCTTTGGACTTTATAACTCAAAATGACATGCAAAATTGACTACCTATCCTCAACTTGTTTAATTTACAGTCAAATTGACTAATATATGTGAATCATGCGACACAAGATATAATTTATTTTAGTAAAAAGTTAGATAACCTCTCCATAGTTTCTGCATGTGGATTGAAGCTTTCCGTAAGGCAATGAACTCCTTTCTAGTTAGATGTGTTCGAATTTGCCTTTGGATTCTTCTAGTAGAAGTAGCCAACACTTCAGTTCTTCGAGCATCTAATTCGGCCATTTGCCCAGCTCTAAGGAATACTTTTGCTTTCCCAATCTGAATATAGAAGTTAGGAAGTTAATCTAAAATGTCATCTTTTAGATATTGTAGCTTTTAATTTTCTTTTATAAAAAACTACCTGATAACCCTTCAATCCCATCTTATCCAAGATGGCAATGCATGCTGATTTTTCATCAGACCTGCTAAGAGGATACATTTGACATTATAGTTCTAAAATATGAAGTCAAAATTAATTTTGCTGCTGATAAGTGTTCTATATTAGCCTTTCATACAATCAATTTTTATCTCATGTCATGAAGGATGAAGCTTGATTGGATAGGCCAAGAACAATCAGTATTTTTAGAGTTTATACCCTTCTAGAACATCAGGATCAAGCATTCCAAATCGATCGAGGAATTCGTCAAATGTTCTTTTTGTCGGATACCCAGCACAGCTTATCCTTATTGCTTCTAGCACACCCTGTTATAAAATCCATTGGCATAGTTACTGATATAAATTTAACATGTCGTTTTACCTACAAGAATAATGAAAAATCAAAATCCCACTTACAAAACAAGGAGAGAGAAAATTTTATATTACCCCACATCTTAATTGGTTTAATACGTTAAAATTTTCAAAGATTCCAGGCTTTAGAACTGTATTTGGCTTTACACATCTGATATAATGTGGCTCTGTTGTGTTGAGGGTCTCCATTAAAGATTGTAATTGTTGCTACATATTAAATTTGAGCTAAGAGTTAGCCACTGTCTTAGTAATGTATTAGACAGAATGCTGCTACTGTGCAGGAATAGAGCTAACCTTGAAGCGCGTACCAATGGAGGAGAACTTGGATTGCTTTGATGTCTCTTCAGGTAGTGGAGGGAAAAGATTAGAAACAAAAGGGCACTTGGATGCATTTAATAAAGCTTGATGTTCTGCTACAACATAGTCTTTGTTTTTGTCAAGAAATTGGTCGGCTTGGTATGTGACCTGTTTACAAATGGCTCAACAATGAGAAACCAATAATTTTTGAACTTTTAGCTAGATAGTCAAGAATAAAATTCAAATTATAGCACACATCTCCTGCATAATGATTGATTGTGAAGTCTGTTCTAGCAAGTTTTGGCTTGTTAAAGCGTTTGTGTCCTTTATATGTCTGGTACATCTTCTGTGCAAATGTTTCATGAGTGGACTTGGGAAACATGCTGCATCACAGAAAATATCATAGTTATATTTTGTTTAGAATGTAAATACTTTCTCTTTCTGCATGTGTCTTAAAAGTAAGAAAGCTATGTACCAGGCCTCATCAAGAAGGGCTATTATTCCTCCAGGTTTCTGCAGGCAAAGAGAAAACCATATAATATATATTATGACCTCTAGAGAACTGTGTTTTATTTGGATATTACAATCATCTTATATAAATCAATACCTTCTCAATAAGATCCAGAACATCTTGGTTATCAACAAACTCAACATAGCTCCAATTTATTTCCTCTCTTGTATACTCTTCTTGTTCCATCTTAAATACATGCTAAGGATAAAGATACACATGTACATGAGAATATATGTATGTCTTTATTCGAATTATGCTTGTGAATTCATCTCTACCTGGTTAAAATGCTGTTGCAACTTCTCATTTGTAAGGTTGATGCAAAGCTGCTCAAAACTGCCAAATTCAGTGGATAACAGATTACATTTTCCTGCTAAATTTTCAATTTGTTAGAAATACATATGGTTTTTATCAGTACCTATTAGTTTTGAAGCTTTCAAAGCCATAGATGTCAAGCACTCCAATTATGCTTGTTGCATTGGGATCTTGACCTATGGAACTGTTAATCTTATCCACAATCCTGCAATAGTTAACTCATCGTGTTCACTTATTGACAAATAAGACCAGTGTTGAGTAACAACCATGCAGCTCAGAGTTGGCTAGGCTACACATGCTTAGATTGCTAGATTATTTTATATTAGATTACGATAGAGGTGATATTTCAATTTTCTTACCAGTCAAAGAGCCTAGAATATACAGTCTTTGCTAAGGCATCACGGCTGAAGGTTGCTAATTCTGGATCAAGGGGTTTTGTAATATTACCATCAGGAGTGACAATGACACGCTTGCAAAGTGAGTCTTCCAGTGCCTTCTCATTACACCTAAAAGAATGTTTTTGAAACAACAAGATCAATAACAATATCTAACTAACAAAAAATTATTCTCTAATGATGGTGAAAATATATTGGAATTCTAACATTAGTAGCTCTGCCACCATTAGAAGGTGGTCATGTGATTTCTCATCCTTAAGCTTGGAAGAGTCAATATCTTTCCATTTGATGAATTCAACATTTCCAAGATGGAGGATTGCAGCTATTACTCGGAATATTGCATCCTATAGAAGAGAAATCGCCATTAGTTAAAATCAATAATTTACTTTTGTACTGATATAAAAGATGAATACCTGCTCATCCTGGTCGATCCCTACAATATCCATTGCATTTCTAGTCTCCAAATACTCTTTAGCATCATCTACATTTGATACCTTGTAGCAGTTGGATTGGTTTAGATAGTGGAATGCTTTTGCATCCCCCAACTTAAATTTTTTCACATCCTGAAATAGAAGATTAGTCAATTAGCTTTCCTTGTGTATTACTTGGTTGATGTAAAGCAATGTAAATTACCTCTGGTGGTGCTGCACAAAGCATGTAGAAGCAATGGTAGTTTCTCTCTGGATCAGAAACTTGGCAAACACGTGACCTTTCAAGAAGATAAGTGCGAATTGCAGCCCCAGAGATCTTTCCATACTTATCAAATTGAATCTCAACAAACTTCCCAAAACGACTGGTATGAACAATCAATTTACAATTGTAAGTCTATTTTATTTGAAGGACAATTTAACAAGGGAGAGAGGAAGAAAATTTACCTTGAATTGTTATTTTTCACAGTTTTAGCATTCCCAAAAGCTTCTAAGACTGGATTTGACTGGGAAAGTGGAAATATAACTCAAAACATTATATTAGTTGAAGCATCATAATAGACAATATAGTTATAATTTTCAGATTTACCTCCAAAACTTGTTGTTCCACAGTTCTTCCTTCGGTGCCTGATCTGCCCCCCA
The DNA here is from genome assembly GCA_949634005.1 of Mallotus japonicus. Taxonomy (NCBI): domain Eukaryota; kingdom Viridiplantae; phylum Streptophyta; class Magnoliopsida; order Malpighiales; family Euphorbiaceae; genus Mallotus; species Mallotus japonicus. The sequence goes on from CATIWK010518067.1 coordinate 7,625, forward strand.
TGAATGCAAGGTATCTCATAAGCATCTTTGTTGTCTCTGTTTTACCTGCTCCACTCTCTCCACTTACCAAAATGGATTGGCTTTCCTGTTCATTTATCATTGCTCTGAAGTATGCATCATTATATTAGGTTATTAACAATATGATACCTTTGAATTTATACATGATATATACAGTATGATTGTCATTGCAGTTTGTTTTGCTCTATTTACATACCTGTAGCAAGTATCTGCCACAGCAAAAAGGTGCGGACTTAGCTCTCCAAAAGCGGCTTCCTTGTACTGCTCCATCATGTGAATGTCATATAAATGTGGCAGTCTTTGGAAAGGATTCACCGCTATTAGAATGTTCCCGGTATAAGTCTGCTTATACCAGGACATACATGTCATCAATATAATGGCTTCTTGACATATTTATATTTTCTTTCTTTTCCAGCCTAATAAGTAAAATTCAATATCAAATTTATTCGACAGCAATGCCAGTTAGGTAAATGATCACTTACATATATCTCATTGAGAGCAAATCGACATGCAAGGTTATATAAGACCCCGGGTTCATGGAGGTACGCCAATTTGGTCATGTCATCCACTCCTGCTGGTGGAGCTTCTGTATCTTTCGGATATATGCTAGAAATATCTGCAACTATCTGGAGTTTGGATTTAAGGAATGAAAATTTAGAATATTATTATGTTGCAATGCCTTCTGCATCCCATGAACTCAACACAGTTTTCATTTTGGAGTTCTTTCTCGAATAATTACAATTTGGCTTACCATATTTAAGACGTACATCAAAATATAAATTTTAGTCTATGCTATTCCTAGCACTTATATTATTTTTTTGTACTATTAATGAACATAGTGTATTTTTTTAGTGGCCTAAAATGTTTTATGATACAAAAGCTGAGTGACTAAAGTAATACTGAATTTTACAATTATGAGGATTAAAGTGGAACGAAATGTAAAATATGATGGACTTGAATATAATAAAAGTTCTATATTTTAATAATTGATATAAAAATGTGCATATCCATTTATTTTTTAATCATTTTATTTTCCTCATAATCAATTATCCAGTAACTATTGTAATTTGTCTACTATTATTTTATATTCGATTTTCTGCTAGCCATAGGGCTTATTATTGATTGAATGGAATATATTAGGAAGTTTTAACTTAGTAGGCTTGAGGGAAGGCTCATTAACAATTGAGTTTGTTTTCTCATTAACCTTTATTTAATGGACACAAAGTGTAGAATTATTAATTTTTTTTAAAAAAAAAAATCTAACTCATAATTCAACATTTTTGTGATAATAGCACTTGACATCGAATTCAAAAATACCACTTGACATTGAAATTGATGGAGCACCATCCACTCTTTACCCAGTAGCCAATATATGATTTCACTTTTTTTTCTTTTATTATTATCTACATTATTTTTCAAAACTCACAAATTTCTAAAATTTATACTCATTCATCAATTAATTATTAACTGCATCCATCAAGATTTTATTAAAGGTAGAGATTTTTTCATTCCATCACTTTACCTTTACATTAATATTTTTTTTGAAGGAATTAATATTTTTAAAATGTGAATGACACAAATATACTTAACAATAGTGTTTACTTGCAAATTTATTTAAATTTTCCTATATTTTAACTATGTAAATAAGGGATAAGGTGCAAAGTGGACCCTAAACTTGATCCTCAAATTTACATTTGACTTTTATTTTTTTATCCCATTTGGACCCTTTTCTTTGAAAATTCTATTATATTGGACTTTTTTAGAAAAATTATTGTAATTAAGTCATAAAAATCAAATAAAAGTTTAACATTGACGTTAATTAATACAAATTAGTTTGGCTAACAACGATAATTGATGAAATTAATTTCAAAATATATATTTATGAAGTTTGCAAAACATTTAGAATTTTTAAATTTATTTAAATATATATTTCTTATATTTTTAAAAAATTTTAAAAAGTTTTAAAAAATAATTTTTATAGATCTAAAAATTTTACAATCAAGAAATATAAATTTAAGAAAAAAAATTAAAGATTTTTTATACACTTAATAATTTTTTTAAAAAATTTTAAAATTTTAAAATTTTCTATAGATTTAAAAATTATTGAGTGTATATAAATTTTTAATTTTTTTCTTAAATGTATATCGTTTGATTGTAAAATTTTTTAGATATATAGATATTTTTTTAAAATTTTTTACAGGTTTTAAAATATAAAAAAAAATATTTCTATAAACTTAAAAATTTAAAAGCTTCATAAATATAAATTTCAAATATTTAAATCAAATTATTTTTAAAATAATATTTTAACTCAACTAACAAAAATAAGTACATGTCAATTTAATGGTGAATTATGAATAAAATTATTAATAAGTTAAAGATAGATTAAAAATTTTTATGAATGAAAATAATTTTTTTTATATTTGACCAAAATATCTTTTAATTTATTTTATAAAAGTTTTAAAATTGATAAGTATAATTTTATTTCGTATTTTAAAATTTAAAATTTAAATAGATAAAGTTTTTAGAAAATAATTTTTATTATTTTCATCATCAAATATAAATAATTATTAAATGACTATTAATATTAAATGACTGTTATATATATAATGCTTAACTTTATCACTAATATAAATTTATTAACATCTTTATAAAATTATATTATATTCATATTAATTCTTTATAATAATTCTTAGGGGACGTTTGGTTTAGCTGATTGAGGTACCTAATAGAGATTTTTCTCAATCAATTATAATTTAGGTATTTGGTAAAACTCCAAAATTAGCAGTTGATAGTTGTTTTTATTCAAAAGAGCTGTGGATTTGATAAATTTTATTTTGAAACTTTTTTCCATTAACTAATAGCTTATTTGTATTTATTTTTTATTTAGACTTTTACCCTTATTAAAAATAATTAATAAAAAATAACTTCATTTAACTTAAATATACGTAATTAATTTTTTATAGTTCATAATCAAATTAATATTATTTTAAATTATAATTAATAATTTATCATCATAATATTTATACTTATAATTATTTTTTAAAAATTATACAATAATATTTATATTTTAAAATTTATTTTTAAATATTTTCTATTAACAATTTTAATAATATATAAATCAAAAGCCATAAATTATTATTTATTACAATAAATTATTTTTAAATAATTTATATAACTAAAAAATATTATAAGAAATATATAAAATTATATTTGCAAATAAATTGTACCCTTAGTTGTTATTTGATATATTAACAACAACAAACAAAATTTTACTAAACAGTTTATATTTATTAGCTAATAGCTATCAGCTATCCGCAACTTTATTAGCTATCTGCAATTCTATTAGCTATCCGTAACTGCTATCATCTATCAATTACTATAAACAATTGAACCAAATAGACCTGGTATCAATTATATCCATTGTAATATATCAAAAAATTTTATTATAATTAATATAAATTTTATAAATATTATTTATATAAATGTTTATATATTTATATTTTGTAAATTAAGTATTATTTAATTACATATATTACTTTTATAATTATATATTTATATAAGTTAATTTAATAATTTAATATTAGTATTAATAGTCTTATATTATAATAATTAACTAAGATAAATTTAAAAATTAGATAATTTAAATTTTTATAAATATAAAAAAGTAAATTTACTATTAAACTTGATTGAGCTCGAGCTTGATTTTTTTTTTTTATTGGACTCGAGTTTGAGATTAAGTACTTTAAAACTTGACTTAAGTTTGAGCTTATGTATTTAAATTTAAGCTTGAGTTTTTACCCATGTATTTGTTTTTAAGCTGTACATATTTCCAATGTAGTTGAGTGGTGAGTTAAAAGCTCCTTTCATTATTTTGGTTGCTGCAGTTGAGTCGTGAGATAGAAATTCCTTTCATTAGTTTTGTTTTGTATTTTTAATAAAGGAAAAACCGTACTTTTGGTCCCTTAACTATTTGCGTTTTTTTCATTGAGTCCCTATATTTTAATTTAGCTACATTGGATCCCTATACTTTTATTTGTTTTTTCATTGAGTCCTTATACTTTTATTTTTCTATACATTGAATCCCTCCGTCAAAATTTCAGTTCCCATATTTTAACATTATATCTAATTAAGTTCTTGTAAAATATAAAATTGATTCCCTATATTTTTTAATTGTACTAAATAAATCCTCAACAGTTTCATTTTTAGCCAATTAAATCCTTATTTTTGACTTTTTTTATCTTAATTATTAAAATATTAAAATACATATTCTTTCATTAATTTTTTCTCATATAGTTAAAATATAGGTCATTTATTTGTAATATATTTTATTAATAAAAAATATATATATAATCTTAAAAATATTTTTAAAATACTTATAATAGAAATCCAAATTAAATATATATGATAAATATATATTTAATCTATTTTGATATAAAATA
>CATIWK010518075.1:0-21060 GCA_949634005.1 Mallotus japonicus
TTGTTGATTTTTTATTATTTTTTAAATTATTTTTTTCATTATTAATGACAAAATTAAGGCCATAAATAAAATTTTTACTTTCATTAGTATTAATGATAAAAATAATAATAATTTTTAACAAAAATCAACAAATAAAAACAAAGAAAAACAATAAAAACAATTGAAAAACAACAACTGAAATAATAAAATCAACAAAAATCAACAAAAACAACAAAAATTGCAGTTGTTGATTTTTTTTATTGTTGTTTATTTTTGTTGATTTTTTATTATTTTTTAAATTATTTTTTCATTACTAATGACAAAATTAAGGCCATAAATACATTTTTTACTTTTATTAGTATTAATGGTAAAAATAATAAATTTTTTGACATATTTCTTAATTTTTATTGTTCTTTGTTGTTATTTTTTTTTATTTTTAACAAAAAATGAACAAATATAAACAAAGAGAAACAACAAAAACAATTGAAAACTACAACTGAAATAACAAAATCAACAAAAACAATAAAAAATTGCAGTTGTTGATTTTTGTTTATTTTTCAGTTTTTCATCATTAATAATAAAATTAAGACCATAGAAAATATGTTTACTTTTATTAGTATCAATAATAAAAATAATAATTTATTTGATATATTTCATAATTTTTTTGTTGTTTTTACAGAAAAATAATTATTAAATACTATGGGTAATTTTTAGTTTAATTAGTTCAATTTCTAAATTCTAAATAATTATTGAAGATTATGGGTAATTTTTAGTTTAATTACCTTAATTTTATATTCTAAATAATAGTAAATTTCAAAATTAAAAAAAAAAGTTGTTATTTAGAATATAAAATTAAAATTATTTAAAATATACAAATTAAATAAAATATATACAATCACCTTCAATTAAAAGAAGACTTCAAGAATAATAAATAAGTAAAAAAGAATTACAGAAAAAAAAAAAAAAGACAAAACGCCAAGGGATTTCAAAAGTATCTCAAAACTGGGACAAAAGTAAAAGATAAGAAAATAAAAGTGAAACAAAACATAAGTCACAAAGGAAATTCTCTTGGTCAAAGAGGCCATGAGCTGATATTTCCCCATTATTTTATGCATATTGTGGTAATGACTGGCCCATTTAGATATGCACATAGATCTATTAAAAGTTCGAGAGGTCCTTGATCAGCATCAGGAAGGCCCAATCTACTTTAGTAAAAGTGGTTTTTTTTTTTTTTTTGTAGAAACAAATAGGAAAAAAAAAGTAAAGAGCAACGAGTTCATTTCCACTTTTTCCTTTGTATCTTAATTTCAATAATATGTTTATTTCTAGAGATTCTTGCTTGCACTGTATATTTCACCTATAATTAGATATATGATATATAATTTAAATGTAAATCAATTAATCAATAAACATAAAATACATATCTTTATCATCCATAATGGATATATTATTATCCTTTCTTTTCACTTCAAAAATTTGTTTTTAGGTGGAATTTAGACTCAGCTGCTACAACAAATTATTGGCTGAAATTACCCGTATCCTGTATCACTATGTATTTTCTGTATGCACCGTTTATCTAATATAATGAATTATTTTGTCAAAAAAAAAAATTCAATTAGCAATGGACACCTCGTAGAGAGTAGACGAGCAAACTCAAGCCAATAGCCATCTCTTAAAGCAACCGAATCAACAGAGAACAAGGAGACCGGAGAACAAAAATCCACCAAAATTATGTATTTTTCCTGTTCCTACCATTGAAAGAAATTTATACGTAGTGAGAAGTTCATATGCAAAACAAAAGCAACGGAAAAAAAATAATCAATGGAATCAGTACCCAAAATCATATAACTATTCTTATCATTGATCAAAAAGATGCAAACAAAATCATCATTTCCCTATATTCTTATCATTTACACCAAAACCAAAAATTTCTCTCGGATCCCCAACACATATAATCCATCCTATAACTTTGTACAGATGGCGGCAAACTCAGAAAAGAACTTTCCAACTATTTCAGTCCAACTCCAAAACTCCAAGACCTTATGTGTCGTACATATATATAGATACATACATATGGGTGTTGCTGCTTGTTTATCTTTTTTAGTCTCAACAGACCACTGAAGACACCGACAGAGGATAAAGGTATGTATTGGAATACTCAAAGGAGATGGTACCACCATATATTAGGGGCTTCCCATTGTTAGCGAGGCAGTCATTGTAGCGAAGACGCTTGAAAATCTTTGGGTTGATGAGGCGAGCAGAACTGAACCAGCCACATCTAATGTGAATTTGGGAGATATCACAGCCGGTGAAGCATACATTGGTGATCTCCACAGTGTAGGATGGTATTCCATTTGGGAGTGAAGCAGTAGATCCCTGGTTTATTACAATATCAGCACTTGTACACGAATCTCCCCATATTCTATTAGTTTCCTCCATTGCCAATGCTGCTTAAAGCAGATACAAACAAAAAAGGAGCCTCACAATAAATTCCCTGAAAGTGATAGCCTTTTTTTTATTTTTTTAATTAAAAAGAGAAGGGTAGGAGCACACTTGGCAGTACATTGAACAAAACATAATGTAATACATACAACTATTTGAGTCTGTCTTACCCACCAATAAGGGAAGCGTCAGCAGACAAAATACACTTTTTTTGGAGGTGGATCACAGGAATAATAGGAGAAAAGTAACATATAAATTAACTCCATAAGCATGCAAGAACAGTTATAGGGTCCACAAATGAATATATAAAAATATATACAACACCTAAAAATCCCTACTTTTCTTTTTTTTTTTGTTAAACAATAAAAATCCCTACTACTCAACTTAAGCTAGTTGCTTTCCATGTATGTGTTTCTCCTTTAACGTTTGAAAATGAGAAATCGATCAAAGTTACAGCTAATAAGATTAAATTAAAACATATACATTGATTAAATAGCTAACAATTTAAAACATTGACAAAGAGACAAGTACCAGCAGTAGGCAATAGACAATAGAGGCAACAGTCACAAGCTAAGCAAAACTTTTCCATGGAAAGGTGCTATTATTGTTATCATTTTTTTAAAGAACGAAAGGATGGGATTTCAGGATCCTTCAAAAAGATACTACTATTCTCCTCTCTATAGTTATGTGTTAATGGAGCATAACACCATTGGTGCACGTTAGCATGAGAACTAACAAGAAATAAGAAAGAAAAAAACAACAGACGTGCACCCCTGACACGGTTATCGTACTACGCACAACTGAAAATTGCTATGGACGCTGCTGCTACAGTGCTTACCCAAAAACCAGTTGCCAAAAAAAAGCATAACAAAAAACCTGATCCTTTCAGGGTGCTTCACGCAGACACAGCCAAACAATAGCAGAAAATTAGCAAAAAAAAAAAAAAAAAGACCCCGTCCCTACACATCACAAACAGTGTTACTTCCGTCTTCCATTTCAAAAACCAAAACAAAACCCTAACAACATGAATAGGAAATCTTGAATTTATCTTACAGCGGCTGAACAGCTTTCGATGCGAAAAAGACGAAGACGAAGATCGTGTATAGTTCTTCTCTCCCATTGAAAGTATCCGGTTCCACCCAACTTCGCTTTTATCCACGCCTGGAAAAAACAAAAATTACCATCAACAGAAAACCAATGATGCATCAGGTGTTAGTGCGAATGAAAAGTTCATCATTATTACTGAATAAACAAATGAAAAAGAATGTCTAGATCCATGGAACACGTATATTATCATTACTATCATAATATAAAAATATAGCTCACCTGTCCCAAAATGGAGCATGAACATTACTATCAGAGCGAGGAAGGAAATAACCGAAACGACGCCGAATCTACTTCGGCTTGAAAAGGCTCTCATCGTGGAACGAATGGAACTCTATACTTTTTTCAGTGCAGAAATAGAGGACGAAAAGGAGGCACCAAGCAACTTTTTTTTTATTCTATAAAACAAACAAAAAAGTCAAAACCAAACGCACAGATGCTTAATTCGGATACAGAACTGAGTGAAAGCAACGACTCAGACTCGGAGAACTAAACCGCCATTGATAGATACTTTTTTTTTTTTTCCTTTTTCGCTAGAAACGAAGAGAGTCTTTCTCTTGTTACTGAATATATATATTAGAGATACTGAAATCTGCATCAAAGAACGAGAAGGCAAATCAAATCACATCAAAAGAGATAAAAAACGAGAACCGTCAGATTAAAAGAAGAAGCGGTTGAGATTTGACTTTGAAATGTTTTTGTTGCTGGCTTTAGCTATAAAGCTGTAGGTGCTCACGAGGTGAAGTCGTAGCATAAAAATGACCAAAAAACGACGGCGATTTGTACTGCTATTGAACAACTTGTTTAGCATTAAAAAGGCCAACACTGTCGTTCAAAAAAAAAAAAAAAAAGGCAAACACAGGAAAAGCGAAATCAATTCGGTGCATCCAGTATTAATTTAATTTATTGAATTTCTACATTTAAAAAGAAGAAGAAGAAGAAGAAGAAGAAAGTAGTCTCTAAAACCGAAGAGATGAGGTGAGGTTAAAAAGAGAAAGTTATTGAAGGGAGGGAAAGGTTTGTTTGCTGAGACAGAAAAAGAAAGTGTTATTTTCCTGGAAAATATTGAAAACCGAGAAAAGGTTTTTTATAAGGAAAAAAGAAATGAACCTGCAGCGCTAGTAGCAGCAGAATTTACTGCGCGAGAACAGCGTAGACTGTGTAGACAAAGCAAAGATATCAGTACAGTACCAAAAAACAAAACACAACAACAGCAGCAGAGAAACAGTAACAAAGCTTAAAACAGACAAAAATGGCAGACAAAATCGGAAAAAGCCAGAAATGACAAAACACAAAAGCCCCTAAAAAGTGGTTCTCCGATCAAAATACATTTATCTATACATACTTGTACACTACTCTATATATACACACACACACACACACAAAGGAGAGTTTAACATTGCATTTTTGCTTCACCTCTGCGAAATGGATTAGATGGATGGCACGGCTTCCACAAGAGAGAATAATCAACACCGAAACGCGTGCGTTTTGGAGAGTTTATGTTCTCGGAGCTACCTGCAAACAGGGAGAGATCATATCATAACATATCATATGTCCTCTCTTCTGCTGCTGTATTTATATGGCTGATGGAAGCATTAATTAACCATGGTTAAAAGCGCACGTGGCTGTGTTTGCTGTAGAAAGGATTGAAAGAATGATTATTAATATGCTTCCCAAAAAAAAAAAAAATGATTATTAATAGACCGTGGTTAAGGTACACGTGGCTCCTTTTTTTTTTTTTTAATTGAGACAGTGTTTACTTTAGATATGATGGTTATGGTGATTAGAGGACGTGTGGGGTGATGTGGGGGCAGTGTAATTATTATTAAGAGGTGCTGGAAATTATTTAACTAGTACTAAATAAAAACCTAATATGTCATTGTAGTAAATATACCATTAGCCTTTTCTTTTTCTTTTTTGAAACATTAGCCTTTTCTTTTCTAAATGGGATATTGACTAATTTGGTGTCTGAACTTTTCAAAAAATTACAATTGAATATTCAAACTTTTATTTATTACAATTAAGTGTGTGAACCTGGTAAAAAATCACAAGTTGATGTTTCTAGCAGGTCATCAACCAGTAATCAGTTTCTCATTGCTGAGTTGTAAAAAAGAATGGCCACTTAAGACTCCACACATATGAAGCATGTGAGCAACATCTTAGAGAAGATAATAATACCCCTCTCTTGTTCCTTTGAAATTCATCTCATCTGCAGTCACTGGTCCTTCCTCCGTCCCCTTCCTTCCTCTCTCTCTCCGCAGCTTACACAACCTCCTCTACCCCGGTCCAATACGGTGCTCAACCGAAACTACCAAGTAATCTTCAAATGGCTCTGCAACAACAAACAACAAATCCTCATTCCAATAAGGATTGGACATGCTCCGGTTAGCATTAGGCCCTGCAATTTTCCTCATACTGGGTGCCAGCTATTTGCCAGGCTCTTGACATAAGCCTACATAGCAAGGCCAACAATCTATGACGCCTATCTTCTGGAGTATCTTCGACTTTTTTCCTGCAGATCAAGAACAATAAAAATCACATTAAATAAAATTATTGGCATGTGCCATCTAATCAACAAATTTAAATAAGTTAAGGGAAGGGGCGCTGATCCAACTCCTGAACGGTTTTGCAAAGGAAGGTGGAAAGGCAGCCTGTGGTTTCGGACGGCGACGAGCAGATGTGTGTCATGCTTGACTAATTAAGCCATAAGGAGGATAGTATTCTTGCAGTGTTGAGTCCTGGAGGAGCAGCCGTTCTTCTTCATTGGTCGAAGGGGGAAGAATGATAGAGTAAAAATGATAACTCACAAGCTTCTCTTTGTAAACAACAAAGAGGTAAAGAAAAAATGAAAGGACTTTTGACAAACAAGTTATGAGCACAACAAAAAATGAACTGAAAAGGGACATACTTTATTCAGCTTTTACCAACGTTTAACTACACAAACAATAGAGAAAAGATAGGAACTAACTACCTAAACATTAGGCACAATCACTACTATCTCAATTATTTTCCTGAAATCAAGCAACTAAACTAAAGACTAGGACTCACCAAGTAAAAGATAACATACTTATTTCAGCATTATTTCTAATAAAGAAGGCCATGCCTCTGGAAGCAAAGCAGAAACACCGAAAAATTTATGTGCTCCGGTGAAACAATAAGCCATAGCTGGGGAGGGGTTGATAGTTCAGCGCAGTCCTTGTGGCTTTTGAATAACAGCACCCACGAGGTCGCCAAGGGAAGAAGTTGTATGGGTAGAGACAGGAGGTGATGTGGTGAAGACGTTGTTGTGGGTGGGAGGGTGAATGGATGAGAGAAAACAGGGTAGAAAGGAGCAGAGAGTACAAGGAAAACATAGGAGTTGAACATCTTGTTCAGGGGGCTCTACGGGAGAGAGAGAGGGAACTCTAATGAGAAGTCTTCTCGTTTGATTTAATTGTTTTTTTTTTTATTTTGATTGTATAAAGATTTGGTATTTTTGTCATTTCATCTTTATTTTCAAGTCATATGCAATTCACGTGGTCCCCTTGGTACAACTTGGAGTCCACGTCAGTGACTGAGTGGGGCTCGTATATTGCCACGTCAAGGGTTACCGGAATACACACTAAATTGTAATTTATTAACAGGTTCACACACGAAATTGTAATAATTAAAAATTGGGACACTTAATTGTCATTTTTGGTAAAGTTCAGACACCAAAATGATCAATATCCCTTTCTAAATTAACGATATTCAATGCCCACACCCCAAAGCATTTTAATCTCAACCCCAGTTATACATAAACACGGTAAATATTTTTTAATGATTTATTTAACAAAATTATATATATTATAATTTAAATTTGAGAAATTATTTAAAAAAATTATAGACTGTACCATGTGATTTCAAATATTATTCATATTATCAATATTTATTTTCTATATACATTGAAAAATTAACATAATTTTTTTCTTGCTATTATTTTTTTTTCAAATATTAAAAAAAATCTCTCCCACTACCTTTGAGGAAATGTGGATTAGTAATAATTGCAGTGGAATTAGTGTGACCGGGTTTCTAGGCTTTTTGGTCTCTGGGATTTTGTTTGGGTGCAATGGTAGCCTTACCTGGGTCAGGAATTGGGTTAGAAACCTTATTTTGCGACTTGCAAATTGTCTAGATGAGGAAGCTGTCCCACCGTGGAATGTCATCGTCAAGGCATTTTATATACAAAATTACTATGCCACAATGAGTTTGTCATTCCAAATGGTCAAAGCACCCCTTCAATTTTTTTCTCTATTAAGGTAACACTGTGATTTCGACAATGAAAGCTAGCAGAAAGAATCTATCCTATATTTGATTTATTGCCCTAAACATTCTCAATCAAAATCTCCACCCAAAAAACCAAAAAAGAAGCGAGATCTTATAGCAATTCTTTAGTACACCGTGGCGGGTGGTTGGCTCGGCCCCAAAGTTACTTGTCAGGATCATGGTCTAGACTATTGCTAGGGCACCAGCCACTCTGGCTATGTCTATAACAAGAATTAGACGACCAAGCTCACCATGACCGCCCCTTAGCCTGTGCTACTATAGCAAGAGAACCCCGGTCTTCGGCCTTGACCAAAGTCAAAATTACTTTTTCTTTTTTAATTTTCAACAAATATTTTCTCACAAATATTAAAAAAAAACTGAGAGATTAAACCAAAAATGTAAAATGAGACGATGGATATAGGACAAAGGACAAATTCAGTAGACATGCAGATAAATTGGATAGGCGAATGCTTTCTTCATTCATTTTGTCATGCAACTTGGGAGTAGAACTGCGAAATGTAAATGCAGGACAAACAATAGCAAAAACAAAAATCAAAATTTGCAAGCAATCTGGACAAAAAAAAAGGTTCATAATACAAATATGAACACCAGCAATTGTCAACATTTTGCTCCTTTTATAACTGGCACTGGTTTTATAATCTTCAAGACAGATGTATCAAAGAGGATGCAGAATTAATAAACTAAATAAATAATATTATATACAAAAACCCAGCTCCTATAATTCAGGAAGTATGTCCAAACCATCGTATGCTAAACGTTACGGGTCTACAAAAATTACAAAATTCCACTTTCCCATATTACCCTACTTGATTTTATGAGAAAGCAGCTCCTCCAGTAATTTATTTGCCACATCCAGGCGCCAAATTACAGGATGGAAAAGCAACTAGAGCCCAGTCAGGACTCGGAACATACTATGAACAATTCCACACCTAAGTCAGCAACATTCAGGGTAAAAAAGATTTGTATGGGCAAGCCATGGTGAAAACTGGGTGTCCGAAAAATGAAGCTGTACATGACTAATGGAATAGAAGCTTCTGTTACTTATTTGAGCTCTTGTAACTGGGGGATTTCATCTTTTCCAATAGTCTTACCTTGTCAAGCAACTGCTGGATTGTATTAGAAGCATCCTGCAAGAAAAGGTTACACATGAGAACCCTACTAAGGCTGGGAGAACTCATAACTCAAAAGACCTTCAGAGAGGTGACCAAAACCTTAAACTTTTTCCTCAAATTTTCTTCTTCCTTGTCTCGCCGGTCCCTTTCCTCTGAGAAAATATCAATAAGACTCTCTTGCTCCTTGTTCAATTCCTCAATTTTCTGCTGTGCTTCTTGCAACTGCATGAGAGCAGAGAGTAATTTCGTAGAAAATATCACTTAAATATAAAAAAAGAAAAAGAAAGAAGCATGAACATCCTAAAAACTGCTTTGTCTGCTCTTCTTTCTTGAACACTTTTTTAACCTCAACTGAATGTTACACCTAGATGAAAACTTGAACTTCTGCAACTTTTTCCCCCATTAAGTCAAAGGCAATGAACTATTCACCCTGCCAATTTGATATTGTATAATCTTTTTATCATTGACACAAATACCCATGCATTAATAGAAAAAATAAGTCTTACCAATGTTTATAAACATCAATTATTCTCTTTCATTTTTCTATTCGTTTGAAAGCAAAAAAAGCGAGGCAGAAGGATTGAGAAGATTGCAAGCAAATAAGCTGGCAGCTGTTATGTTGATCTCTTGGATTCCCATCCCCTTAAGATTGCCCAGCATAGTAACTAATTAAAATAAGATGACAACATCACATACCTGTATCTCAAGTGTTTTGCACTTGTCACAATTTGATCTACGCATCAATTCACCTTGAAACTCTGCTTCCTTTTTCAATCTACAAATGAAAAACAAAGTTAAAAAGTGAAAATTGTATGAACTAATCCTACAGCTACAGAGAAATAATCACCTTTCCTTCAGTTCACGGTTCTCTTGCATCAGCTGATCAATAGTGTGTGAATCAGATTCTGGAACGGCTCTCTGACTATGATCAACACCACCAACCTGCAAATTGAACATCCCATAACCAGTTAACATCAAAACAATGTTAGCAGAGTCCAAGCCCATAAAACATGCCAACATGCACCATCTTTAAGGATGACCAGTCATTAGTTCTGGCTAGACCACACATTACAAAACTACCAACTAAAATTTCTCACTGACTTAAAAGTCTCTCATAACAAAAGACAAATAATAAAACTCACCTTAGCAACAATGAAATAGCTAAATATTTTATCACATCCTTAATTATGGACCCTAGACTGTAATTGGGCTATGGGGGCAATTAACAGGAAAATCAGATAGTGAACCGCGTAAAATTGGAATTTTTCCAATTTTCTGCCTTTCTGACATATGATGAGAATGGTATTAAGGGCTCATTAGATAGCCCTTCGATCTCCAGAACTGAAGGAACTCAGGCTTTTTTTCCTGAAAATGCAACTTAACTTTCCCCTTCTACATCAAAGTCAAGCAAACGGAAAACAACTGCCACATGATAAGTTCCTAGATCCACTACTTGCACATTTCTAGAAAACACAAAGGCATGTAAATACTAAGATTAACTTAGTCTACAGGTCATAACCAACATATCATGACAGCAACTGAACTAAATTCTCAAGTTTAAAACCATAACATCCTTGCTGGATTAAAGGATCCATTTATATAGAAAAATATATTTCAGGACCATCTGCAATCCCAAATAAATTAAGCGGAATAGAAATTTTAGTTTAAGAAAACAAACCTTTGATTGGGATCTGGTGACTGCTTGTCGACTTGTATCTTCAAAAAGTGAAGATGACCGAGTTGTGCGCAGCCCAACTCGTCTAGTAGGAAGACGAATCTGCACATCATCATCGTCATCATCTTGTAAAGGTGATGACGGTGCTTCTGACTGTGCTCTTGTTCCATATTTGGTTGGTGTCTTTGTTATGTTACTTCCTTTACCAGAGACATGTCCATTTGCATGCCCCAGGTTTCCATTTCTTGCAAATGTATCTGATCCCTTTCCACCTTTGAGGTTTGCAGAAAAGAGTTTGTCTGAATGTGATGATCCCTTGCCTTTCCCAGCAGAATACCTCTTAGATGAAGAAGGCACTGGTGACTGACAATCAGGAGATGATCCTGCCAGCAAAGACAATTTTGTGCAAGATCAGTAGTGGCTTACCAGCAACAACTCACAACGTGAAAGAAAATGTATTTACTTGCAGGTAACTAAAAGAAGAAAAAGACCCAATAATATACCTTCATCTGCACTCTCATTTACAACTTTCTTATTTCGCCGTGGAGCATACCCAATTTTGTGACAATAAGTGGACCTAACAAAGTAATACATTAATGTTAAATATGGGTAATGGTAAACCCCCAGGCAACAACTCAATAGAGAAAAGAAGAACAATTATGGAAATCTTTAGGGATGAACAACAAACCAGTAAGTCTTTTGCATTTGTATAAGGCGAGCTTCAAGTCTCGCAAGAACAGTTGTGCGCTCAAATCCCTGCTTATCATGCGCTGGTTCAACGAAATTAGCTTCTAGCACACCTGCCAGCAAAGACAAAATGCATTACTGACTAAACTGCACAAGTAAAAGATAACTGCATTTTGCAAATATATGGCAATACCTATAACTCCACGGCCGTCACTTCCAGCGGCATTCCAAATCCTCCAAAATGGCTGAAAACATTACTGTTAGTCTAAAGATAAAATCAATTTATTGCTACGATTAGCAGCCATGAGATATAACTTGGAAACACAAATATAGGAATCTGCAACACAAGTTTTATAATTTGATTCTAACTAACAATATTCTTCCCCAATAGCATGCTTCAAAGTTCATTATCAATTTTAATGAAGCTGTTTTTGAAGCACACAATGAACAAATGTTGGGTTGACTAGCAGATGAAGATGTATATGCTTGTAACTATCAACAAGAATTAAAGAACTAGAGAAAACGAGAGATGCCTTTTATTCCATCAAATATAAACAAACAGAAGTAAGCTTTTTCCCCTTCATGATTTCCATAGACCCTCCACCCCAGTCCATTAGAATTTAAACCTGAGATCTACTACAAAAATCGAAAGCTTTTACAATTGAGGTGCCCCTTGGGCTTGGGGTGGGAGCAGGTTAACCAACAGCACAACATTTAAACATATGCAGGCATGCAGCAGAAACATCTTTCTCAAGAATGCACAAGCAGTTAAGAAAAGCAAAAAAATAAATGAGCTGATGGTAATTCAAAGGGATAAAAGTTTTAGAAAATAAGCATAAGCAATCTGCAAGGGTATATTCAGAAAGACACAAGTTTGTAATAGATAGCCACACATATTCATCACTTCATGCAATATTTTAAAGTAAAACAAACCTTAATGAGACGATTTTTGTGATAAACATTGAAGCCTTGAACATCAATGTGATGTTTTGCATCCTTCACAAAACCAATAGTCACTATAGCTGCCATATGCTGTCAATAGTTGCAACCAGTCAATATTGAGATTGAAATAATCAGATATATTTATATATATATATAAGGAAAAGATTTATCATGTATTACATTTATGTCTTTAGAGGCTCCATCAGCACTCTGTGGCCGATAAGTTATCTCCTGAGACATCATCATATCATTGACTATATTGTGGTGCTCAACATCTTTACCACGAAGAATGATTCGAAAGCAAGGAGGAAGTCTCAAGTAGAGAATTGAGGCATAACTCTGGAAGTAGGCATGGTTAAGCATAATCAGCATTAAGTCATAGACTAGGATATAGATCTAGCATTATTAAAGATGGCAGAGAAGCCTTCTTAATGTAACATTCTACCAGCAAGCATCCACACATGAATTTACTTGCTAGTTGCTACTCGATTATTTTTAAGTTTTCCAGCATATACATTCCACTTAAAGGACACTTATTTGCATTCACCATACATCAGTCTTTAGGGGTTTATCTAATCCCTCCCGAAAATGGTACACAACATTTTGAGGATAACCTGTCCAGTTATTTCTAAAAAGCACAATGTAAATGAAGATATCACTCATTTAGGACCACATGTTACTTTTCTTATTCAATGATAAATATATATTAAACTTAAGAATAATGAATTAAGGGTTGTACCAGTGTGCATATATGGCAACAAATTAGGAAGAAAAATATTTCACTTTATTCATTTAATAAATGGAAAATAAAAAGTGTTTAGAGATTAGCTACCCTTAATGAATGTCTATAAGTCAGGAAGTGTCTGGAGTTTGGAAACTCTCTTGCCATTTGTATATTCTTCTCATCTCGATTCACACCTCTGAGTTGGATATCCTGCCAGGTGTAAACCATGTAGAACTACCATCACAACCAAGATAATGCTCAAAACCAAATTTAGCATCAACCACAGAAAAAACCAAGAAGAAGATTATAAACAAAAAAATAAGACATTGATAGCATACATGAGAATCGGTGTCAAAATCGAGCTCCAAAAATCCTTGATCATCTTCCCAAAGATTGTATATTACTATTCGTGTCCCATGATCTGACATCATATTAAACTACACAGTAGAAAAAACAATATGATCATAATCCAAATAACTGTTGATAATGCAATTGACAATCATAAAGCTGCCCCATGGGGAAAGTAAGTGTAAGCTATGCAGTGATAATTCTCAACAAAAAACATTCCAACATTACATTTACAATGTAAATGGAAAAGGATGAATATAAGTGGAATGCAAATTGATCAGTTTACTTCTATGTGGCAAAAACTATGCACACACAAGCATGTGTCCCTGCATGAATTGTTATGCTCCATAACTTGGTAGCTGTATATACTGAATGGAATATTTTCATTCTCAAGACCACCAGGGTAATAGCCTCATCCAGCAACATAAAATATAATAATAATGATGAACATCTCATGATATAAGCACATTGTTAATTGTATCCAGAACTGAATTATGACATGTGTGTGCAATTCACTCACCATGGCTTCTCAAGTAAATCTACAAGCACTGTGAATTTGTTTATCTGAAGCTAGCATTGAAATAAACCCATACAAATGCACATAAATCTTTCAAGTAAGATTCCATGTTTAAAGACAAATAATTAATCACTCTGCTCAATGCTTCATGTCCCATCTGGTGACAAGGGACCTGGTAGCTAAGCATATCATGCCTCAATGATCAAGAAGAACAACATACAGCATAGATTACATATATTAGTCTCCCATAAAGCAATTAAAAGCAGAGATTCAGCAAGTCAATCTTCTTTTTCTCCATTACTACTTGTGTTTTTCACACCTAGAACTTCAAAAAAAAAAAAGGATACCTGACGAAGGAGGTCTGCCTCGCTGGAAAACGGTGACCATTGAACTATAGTGTCTACATTTCTGTTCCAATCACCAATAGAAAATCGTGCCATTTTGTTCCATTCTCGTCCTTTTCTTTCATAATCAAGCTTTTCACATCAATTCAGCAAAAAAAAAAAAAAAAACATTAGAAGTGCATGAAGCAAATATAAATCTAACAGCAAAAAAGCATGATCCTCATTAAAAATAGAAGACAATGAAAGTTATACTTAAACATGTGAAAGCAAAAAAGTTGGATGCATTTGGTGACATAGGTTACATGCACCATGTAATCCAAACAGGATGATGAGTCAAACAAAGACAATCAATGAAGAAGTGCAGGATCCCAATCTCAGCACTCTTATTAATGTATTAAGAGAAAAAAATCCAATTACAAACCATTGTGTAACAGAAATTGAAAAGGCATTCACCAAAAGCAACACATCAGGAAGTAAAGAAAATGTTAATGAACTACACTTAAAGCCTGCTCATGAGGGAATAAGAAGAAAAGCATAGGAAAAAACACAAATTTAGGCTCTTCAATCGTGGTCAGCAAATCCAATGTTGTTATGCAACCTAAAAGTGACTTACTTGGTTTTCATGTCCCTTGCTCCTTTTTTGTCAAATACTTAATACCAAAACACATAGAAGAAACTCACATCTTATTAAAAGTTTAAAACCATAAACAGTGAACAAGCACCACGATAAAGTTTCAAAGGCACTAAGAAAATTGTTTAGTTATGACAACCAACAGAATTGTCAACATTAACATAACTCCAGGTAACCGCAGGTGCAGGTCCTCTTTCCACCCAAAAAAATTATCAACTCATGAACTCAACCAACATATGCAGTACAACCAGCATGGGTATCATAGTAAGAATTGTAATATTCAACATTTTAAAGCCCAAGGTCATACAAAATGAGGCACCAACAGAAGTAAACATATATTGAAGAAAGAACCCATGTAAAAGTCAATACGAAACTTTATATAAATCATGACTACAAATATTTTCCATGCAGCTTCAAACCAAGATTCGGGAGTCAAGTTAGGGGAGGGGCAGGCATTAAATAGGGTACTGATATACACAGTATCCCCTTCAGTATAATGTAAATGTCTTGTATCCTAATACTATTCTTTTTAACATGAATGAAATATAAAAATGTATAAAAAAATTGAAATAATAAAAATTCAGTAATTACAAAATCTGAACTGAGATTTACAGGAAAGTCAGATATCAAATTTGGAATCTAAAAAAGTGGAGAATCAGTTGTTCTATAAAACATGGAAGTTAAGATATAAGGCTGAAAAAAGATGTTTAAAAAAAAAAAAAACTACTTTGATAGAAAACGCTATATGGTCTCTTAACCCCAGATTCTATGTCCAACTTTAGGCTTATAGAAAATTCCATATTCGATCTAAGAAAACTTTTATCTGGAAACAGTTATTACTAATAAAATAAGAGTAAGATGAAAAGTGAAGTGTCCTAATGCATGATAGAGTTTCCTACCATGGGCACCACAATATCTTCTTTTCCTGTACTCCTCAAAAAAGTGTACGAAAGCAATCCAATGCTCTGCGTCAGACTGAAAGCAAAATTATCCAGTTATTTTACACAGCGCAGTTAAAAAAATCATTAATGGAGCATGGTAACTTTTGAAATTTAATTAAACACTAAAATAAATAGATAATAAATTGAAACTAAAAACCAAAACTAACAATCATACATACTGATGACTGATAGTATCAAATGGTAAATTAATGAGAGAAAATTAGAAACTTAAGACAAAAACAATTTTCTCATAAGACCATAAATTCTGTAATTCTTCTCTCGTAACTGTGAAGCATCATAATTTTTAATTAAGTCAAGGGATTATCACGAGGAGCATTTGGAACAGGAATCACATGCAATGCAAACAACCTATGAGATCCATGCTGTATAGGAACATGCATTGAGGTCTTTAATGTCAAATAGCCTATCACATGAAAATCACTCAATTATATTAGGCATAAATTTATATCCTAGATATAATAATTAATGCAATAATGATACTTATAAGTGATAACCCACCATTCCCAACAATGCCAGTAGTTTATCCAAGTTATAGAAAAAGCTAAATGATAATCCTGACAATCCAAATAGGCAATCACCTATCTGTTCATACTACTGAAAAATGAGAGAACAACATTTGCCACACCTGGAGGACAGAGCTATGTAAAACATGCGCTAAACACACTGTTTGCAGACCTTTTTCCATCTTTTGCAGGACAGCGTGAGAATACGATAACATCCGCTCCAAGCCTCATTGTGCTAGTCTTAAATCCATTGCCATCTAATAAAAAGTGCATCCAAACTCAAAATGACTCTCACTACAGATGAATTAATCACGAAAATACTAAATAAGAACACAGTAGTTTACACTGTCCAATGGTGTTAGCCACTTTGCTTTTTACAGAATACCCCAAGGACATGCACTGTCGCATTTTATCTGGATCCATTCCACCACCATTATCTGAATAAAGGTTTGAGAAACAAAAATCCAAAAAGAACATAAATCAAGAACACATATAAATATCTTGGCATTAAAGAAGCAAACAGAGAAAAAAAAATGAAGAGAATAAGATGAGTGGAAAAAATTTTATCAGAATCAGGAATACAATATCCCCAACCTGCAATATTAAATTAAGGAATGAATAAATATCATAACAAGAGATCCATCCTTGACAAATGTGATAAAAAAAAAAAGCAACACTCCACACCCTCCATGAGAGGTCCAATCAATATTGGAAAAGAAAACAGTTTTAAGACATTGGTGCACAAGTGATCCATGTAGCCAACAACTTCAACAATATCATCAGTAATCAATGTATCCACCAATTGTGATTAAGTGATGATACTATCACAGTTGAACAGCTATCTCTAGGAAAAATACTCACAGCATGTATAAGTGAGATGAATACCTTCAATTAAAAGCATTCGGCTTCCATCCTTCCGATTTTCAAGCATATCAATGTTGACATAAGTTGCTCCATAGCAAACCTGAAAATTGCAGAAAAATACCATCATAGGAAAAAGACATCCCATTTGCCAAATTCTCTGAAAAGTTTTTGACAATAAATACCTCATCCAATGCATTGTCCAAAAGTTCTGCAAATGCTGCAAAAAAAAAAAAAAAAAGGAAAGAAACAAGATAACTTAAAGAACTACAAACCACCACCAAAACAAGTCAGTCTCGACACCATATCTAATCATGAAAAACCATATAAGGATAACATAACTTTACCTCCAAGAGCCCACTTATGGCTGGTTGCATTGGAATGTAAAAACTTAGGATGAACCCTGACATGATCCATTCCACCTGAAGATAACAAGAAAACAAGCAAAGTATAAATGTCAAATGTCAGAGAGTAATGTTTGGGACAGTTAGCCAACTATGGCCAAATGTCCTAGTTGAGTACATTGCTATAGTAATATATTCACATTTTATATCTATTTATTTGCACATAATGCATGCCAAAGGCATTCACTTAGTAACTATAGGATTATAAGCATAGCTGTCCAACATCTGAGAGGCTTTCATAATTTAAATGACTCTTGGAGAACCTGATGAAAATCTTAGGTTGTTGACTGTATAGTCCATTGTGAAGTTACAAAATCTTCCTTAAAAGAGATTGGCAGGAAAGATAACACAAGATCCCTAATGTGCTACAAGAGTAACAGAACCAAAAAAAAAAGAAAAAAAAAAACAAGAAAATCCACCCATAATCCAAAACAACAGAAATGGAATTGAAAGTCAGAACAGAAATACATCAAGCTGTCGAGTCTCCCTTGAATTCACTCAATAATCAGTCAAAGCATGCATGACAACATTACCATACCCACAACAAATGTCAAATGCAATAAGCAGTTACTGTTCTCCATTAATTCCAGCTCAAAACCAAAAAAAAAAAAAAAAAAAACGCCACCACTCAAAATTTTATTAAAAACGCACGCAATGCAACCCACATCTGCAACCAAAATTAAATTCAATACTGCTATTAGGCTTTATTAAGATAATAGCACTATTCCTTAATAGCTTCAATTAATAAACTCCCTAAAAAGAAAAGTCACAATCCTTCTCTTCTCAAGTACTTTTTAACTCGCTTAATTATAAAAATCCAAAAAAAAAAAAAAACATAGTAAAAACTAGAAAAATAAACTACAGTAAGCATGCAGAGTTTTGAGAGAAAATACCAGTAGATAAATCCCAATCTCCACAAGGAGCACCTTCATAATCTCCAGCCTTCCAAAACTGCTTGCAGCTTTGACCGGTCAAAGTCACATTCACGTTCCTGTTCGACTGCGACGCCGTCACCACCGCGCCTGAAATCGTCGGAGGAGGAGGAGGAGGAGGAGAATCCAAAGGGTGAGCCTGATTAAGTGGAGCTAGAAACCCTACCGGTAACACCACTCCTAACTGTTCAAGCTTCCTCTTCTTCTTGGAAACTCCATCGCCGCTGGACGAAACCCTAGCTCCGTTAGAGTTTCCGTTTTCTGCATTGTCCGGTTCAGAATCCGAGTCACTACTGTCGCCGCTACTACTACTGCTGCTGCTTAGTTCGATCAACACTGCAAGATCTTTAGAAACGCCGTCGTATCCATGATTACGATTTGTCGTGGCCGGAGTTTCGATCACCTCTCTCTTTACGCGAAAATTTGGCTCCATTTGACAACTAATTTTTTGTCTAAAATGCAAATAAAACGATGATGGAATCGGTTGGATTTTTTTTTATATATTTGATTTATTTTACTGGTAACTGTGGAAGGATGGAGAGGAGCAAGTGTTCGTCCGTGCTTGGCTAATCTGAATATTGGAATGCACGAGGAAGCGCGAGAATTTGAGTTTGGCGCTTCGGCGAAAAGCGAAGTACGTATGTGTCTTTCGCGTTCTTTTTTGACAGTTTATTTACAGCGAGTGGCGTTGAGCCGAAGATAAAGCGGCGCGAGTCTTGAGAATTTTCCGGATATTGTATCGCACAGGAGTTATAGTGTTTGTGTTAGAATTGAACTTTTACGAGGAATTAGTATAGTCCCAACTTAAGAGACTTCCAACTCTGACGCCTTAGCTGGATAGTTGTTTTTTGATTCTAGGTAATTAATATATTTTACCTTTTTGATCAAAGGTTAAATAAATAGTAGTAAATATCTTAATTTATTTGAAAAAACATGAATATATAATAAAGTTATATACACAGTTGTCAAATCGAAATTCGAAAATTCTCAATTTGTGAATCGAAAATTGAAAATTCAATTAAATCATAAAATTCAATTCATATTAATAAATATAAATTAAACATAATATATTTTATATAAAAAGTACATTTCACATTTTAAAAAAAAAGTACATTTCATATAAGATAGTGCTTAATTTAAATATATATATGTTCGCATGGTTTGATCAGCCTATAAACAAAGACCTAATAATAAAAACTTAGAAAACCTAGCCCCAAATGCAAATTTTGGTCTTAAGTTCCTCTAAATAGGTAGAGTGCCCACAAAAAAATTTCACTAAGGTGTCGCCTTGTCACTAAGGCGCCACCTTAGTGAGGTGTCTTTTTTAAAAAATAAAAAAAATATCTACAACGGATCGGGAATCAATTTTTTCCCGTTGGCACGATCTCTAAAATAATGAAATTGTGGTCAAACAATAGGAAGTGAGGTCTGTTATAAAATAAAAAATAATAATAATAATAAAAAAGGAGGTGGGAAGATTAAAAGGGGGTTTTTTTTTTCTAAAAGAAGAGGGAATTTTTTCAAAAAAAAAAAAGGATTTGACTCTAAAAAGGAAAAAAAAAAAGAAACTGGGGTTTCACAAAGGAGGAACATTGGTTTTTTCAAGAAAGAAAATACAAAAAGAAAAGGAGGGGATTCCAAAAGGAAAAAGGAGAATCAACCAAACAAAGTTTTTTTTTTTTTATGTTTTCTTCTCTTTTCTCCTTTTTATTGTTTTTTTAGGAAAATAGTGTTCAGTTTGTTATCTGTTTTGAACAACAATATTTTATGTTATGACTGAATGAATTGTATGTAAATAGTGTTTTTAAATCATTTCATGTCAAATTCGTTATTGTTGGTTTTGAATTAAAATTATTCTGAGTAAGCAGGTTATTAGAGGCGCCGCCTTAGTGTGCTAAGGCGATTTAATATTGACTTAACTTCTCACGTTGAGGCGTCGTCACTGTGGTTTTTTAGACTTTTTTTCATTTATTATTGTATTTAATTGATTTTTAGTCATAGAAGAGTCCATTATGCTTATTAATGTTTAATTTTATTTTTTGTTATCTTATCATTAATTAATAGAAGTTAAGATAAATAATAGTTTGTTCTTTAGTTAATGTGAAGAAATTTGATAATTTAATTTTGTGAAATATTTAATTAATATTAGATTCTAGTTAATGCTTTTGTAGTTTCCAAGGATAGCTTCAAGAAATTTAGCACATAAAATTTTAGAATTATTAATTATTGAGCAATTTAATTGTTATAACTTATATATAAAGTAATTTAGGTTTTTTTATTATTTTCATTCTATGTTTCTGTATTTAATTTATATTTTATTTTGTGGAACTAACTTTGTTATTTTCTTAGAGGTTCTTTTTTTTTTTGAGAACTTATTTAAATTTAATTGTTATAATATATATATATATATATATATATATATATATATATATATATATATATATAATTGTTTCTCCAATTTTTGGGTTTTGGGTGCGTGCCAAAAGATTGTTGGTTGCGAGCGTGCCAGAGGAGAAATTCCTCAAAATAAGACCTGACTTCTTTTCAGACAATTGTGGATTCCCAATCTCCTTTACCATAATTTGATT
>CATIWK010518163.1:0-19212 GCA_949634005.1 Mallotus japonicus
GGAAATATTCTGTAGTAGTTTCATTGTGGTAAGTATTAAAAGAAACATTTTGGTGAGGCCAGTACAATTTTACAAAGTTAAGCAACCAGAAAAGGAATTTCACATCTTAGGTATTTTCTTTTTAACAAATTTCTGAAGCACGATCGAGCCTCAGCATCAGGAGAATTGTTACTTACTAGTGCACTAGGCAGTGCTGACTTAATATCCTTAGCTTTTATGTCTTTGTTAGTGGAATTCTCATGTGCATCGCATGTATCCTCACCAGGTTTCCGGGCCCTGAGTTTTGAGGCCTGATTGATCATACAGTACAAATCCACAAACACTCTTAGGATGAAAACAAAATCAGATATAAAAAGATGGGAAATTCTTCAATATTATAATACGTAAGCACCAGATTGGAAACTGACGATGCAATCTGTGGCACTGGTACAGCTGGTGGGCGCGGATGCCACTGAATCCTTTTCAAGTTTAGCCTCAGCATACTGGGACGGTCTTCATGCGTTGTCACATTTTCAGAATGGGAATTATTAAATATACATGCATCACTCGAAACAAATATGATGCCAACAAGCTTACCATCCTCATAAAGTGGGCTTTTTGTGACCATTGCCATAAATATTTCTCCAGACCTCTTCTTAAAGGGAAACTGACCAGACCATGATTGCCCGAAGCCCAACCTTTCCACAATTCTATTTAGAGGTTGATAGTATTCTTCAGCTACAAGAAGTTCAGCCACACTTTGTCCCAAAGCTTCATAGTCCTTCCATCCGTAAAGACGTTCAGCTGAACGATTCCTGAAAGAAACTTACACCTTATCTATAAGTAATCTAATATAATCATCAAGCTCAAGGAAAAAGAATAGAAGTTTTTTCACAGGTCATAAGTTCGTGAAGAAAGCTTATAATTTTAAGCAAGCTGTTTAAAACACATGCCACCTTAGTGTAATCAATTCATGTTCCAAAAAAAATATTATTCACCTGCTTTTGTGCAAATTTTACATAAATGTCAAACTATCTCAAATTTTCTATAAGAAGCCAATCTATACTGCTGACACATCAGGCATGCACATGCATTTTTTTCTAATTTTCAGTTTGTGAGCAGTGGGGATTCGAAGTTCAAACAGAAGACCACCTAGTTAGAAGATATGTAACCATCAATGAGGCCATTTTGATGAACAACACCAAATGACACCATGTGCTAATTTCAATGTAGCTTGACTGTTGCAAATGATATACTATGCATTTGAATTCATTGAAAAAAAAAATTACAATTTTGATGCTATAATCAGCATTTCCTTAATAAAGCCTTGGCCAATAATTGCAATAAAGAAAAAGGAAAGAAGAGATTGCAAGGGACCTTCAACATGACCATCCATCAAACACCTTCACAATTGGTTGATGCAATGGGATAGGATTAAGCTTTTCTACCTAAAACATTTATATATGCAGATTAATGAAGAGGAATATAGCAATTATAAAAACACACTCAAGAGTGATCCGTGCATTACTGCACCTAGCTGAAACCAATGGTCCCCCAAACATATAGCATTTAAGTCAATGCTGCCTAAGGTTTTAAAGAAGATCAATTATGTACCATTATAAATTTGATATCTCATCCAATAACATTATAACATTTACCTTGTTAGGTTCAATTCCATCAAGGAATTCATTTCATTTCGAAATGAATTTTAAATTTATTTAAACCAAACATATTTCATTAATAAAAATTGATTTAGTTCCAAACAATTCCAGAAAATTAAAAAGTTGGAATTCAAAATGAATTTTAAAAAATTTTTATTTAAACCAAACACGTTTACTTGGATTTGCAAATGAATTCCACAAAATTTTATGGAATTCATTTGAATCAAACAAACTCTTAAAGATATTAAACCTACTTTATGACATTCTCAGCTACAAAGTTGAGCATTTTCTGTTGATTATTCTTCAATATGATATTAGACTTTTCTCCACCAAATTAAAGGACCTAAAAACAAAAAGTCTCTACTATTGTTTAGATTTCTTCACCAAGATAGAAGGCATGTCTTTCCCTATATATGTTTCATGTTTTAAAAAAGCAGCAATTACCAGGGTTTCCTTTGTTTATAACAACTGGAAGGTCACGACTCACGAGTAAGGAATCAAACATATGACCTACATCTTACAATATCTATCACATGAGCCGATAAACTACATGCAGGACCTGGGGATTTCTTGTCACTCTTTCACAAGAGGGGAAAAATAATTGCAACCTGAGCCTACCTCGAAAAGGGTATCAAATATTGATATCATTTATCAAAAACTTCATCTTCTTGATATTTGAGCCAGCTACATATATAAAATACAACACTTCAACATTCAACTTTTGTCATCGTGAGCTAAAACAAGAACAAGAAACGAACTCAAAACTAACCAAATAAATCACTCAACAATCAAGAAACCACAAAGATATATACATATTAATCAATCAAGACACAAGAAACAACATACCAATAAATAATTTCTCCAGAGGCAGCATTGCATACATGAATAGCATGTCCAATGGACTCCAAAACTCTCTTATAAGGACTTCCAGCAGTAAAGAATCCAGGAACACATCCCAAGCCGGAATCTGACGTCACGTCATCAGAATCTTGCATCATCATCACCGCCATCTCCTCATCATTCATTTTTTTCTTCAACTTCTTATTATCATTTTCCTCTACCTGCTGCAGCTCAGTAACTTCCTCTTTCAACTTTGCATGACTCGCTTCAAGCTTCACACATCGATCCGCCAAGACTCTGTATAGACTAGCCACTGACGTGTCATCTTCTCCATCCATTTCTGAGTCTACCGGAGATGCGCATAAAACGCTGCTGTAAGAGAGTAATTGTTTATTGATGAAGGTGGTGGTGACAATATATGGTGAAAAAAATTAATTTTTTTTAGGAATCTTAAGACTAAAGGGTGTTTCCCACGTATCATTTGGCCGGCATGAAGGGAGCTATCGAGTGTGGACAGGTGTACGATTGGAATACAAGAAGTTACAGTTACAGGAGTAGTAGTAGAAGACATTTCTTGCGCTTCCAAAAAAAAAAAAGACATGTCTTGCCATTAAATAAAAGCTTTTGATTTATTTATTTATTTTTTAAGGTTGTTTTCTGCTGATTTTGTGTTTGTGTGATGTGTTCAACTGTTCATAGTAAACTTTTGTTCTTTTGATTTTTTTTTCTTTTATTTAAATCAAAGCGAGATTTTTTTTTTTATCTACATGTGCAGGAGGAATATTTATGCATTTATTGAGAATAAATTTTAAATTCAATAATTATTTGTGAATTTATGAATAATTGAAATTCTTATAGTGAAAAATTTAGAGGTGTTTTACCTTTTTTATCAGTCATAAAATTTTCTTAATCTGCTCTATATTTCTGATAGAAAATTATGTATCTTCTATATGTATGTATTTTTCCACAATATGTCTGAAGTTTTCAATCATTTTTGTTTGAAATTTTAGAATATTTATTTTTAATGTTTATACAATCAAACTTTATTAAAATTTGTGAAGTTAATTTTCGAGCGAAAATTATTCTCACTTACTAATTATGATATTTCATCACTTTGGAGATAATACAACTTTCATATCCAATAACTTTTTACATTTTTTTCTTATTAAATGTAATATTTGTGTAATAAAAGTATATATTTTTAAAATTTTTATGAATTAAATAGTCCTATGTGATTTTTAGAAAAATAAAATTCATCATTAAAATAGAAAAGTTTGTGGCAAATTAAAATGAGTTATATTGTATTTTAGGATTATATGTTTTAAAATGAATTGTGCATCTTTAAGGTGGATTTAAGAAATTAATTTTACAAACTAATTTTAAAGATTTAAATTATAAAATGGGAGCAGATTAGAGTAATATCAATAATTATTGTATAATGTCAATTTTATTTATTAGTTAATGAGTGTAAAATGGATGAATCAAATCTATAATATAAATCATGTTATTATAAAAACTGATGTGAGAATCTCAAATAAATTAATAAATTAAAAAAAATAATTGCATTTTTTTTAAAAGAAAAAAAAAGGGTTGAAGGAGGATTGAGTTTGGTTGCTTACACTCAACTTTATATTCAATCATTTTGCAACTTGCAAATTGTGTGTGGCTTTAGGCAAATACCAAGTGGGTGATTTATTTTTTATTTATTTTGAAATTCCTTTTGGTGTTTGCTTTGTGGTTGATTCTACATTTAAGTTTGTGGTTCCCTTCTTCTCCTCTCACTTTTTTCGTGCACATAAGACTTTTCTTTTATTTATATTTTAATTTATTTTTAAAATCAAGCAATGAATAAACATGTAAATTGGCATGATGGAATAATCAAATTCGTTGAACAATACTTTTAAAAAAAATATTAGTCAATCGTATTTAGTTAATTAAATATAAATTAGATTTGTAATTTCATTTTTATTTTAGATTCATTTCAATTTTTTATGCAATTTCAATAATATAAATTTAATCGCAAAACTAAAGTCAACTATTCATACTTATTGAACTCAATAATAAAGTATTACAATCGAAAATTGTGTAGTTAAATGATAAATGTTCCCTTCATGACATCATATGTCATGAGTTTAATTTTAAATAAGAATAAAATCCTAGTTTCTTCAAAAATAAATTATTATAAAAATTGAATTAATATGAAATAGTTAAATGACGAAATTCAATATATTAATTTTTTTATTTTATAACTTCTAAAAATTATACGACGAATTTAAAAAAAAAAAACTATACGATGAATTTGTGGTTCTTAATGGATTAAAATAAATTAAATTTAAAATGACACACAGAAATTAATCACTTTGCAAGCTATTAGCTTGCAAAATTCTCATAATTCTAATAAAAATTTATTACATTTTAATTGGAAAAAAATAAGATTTATTTGTCATTTATAAATTAACCAAAGTTGAAAATATAATGGGAAATTAGACGCATAGGTGAGAACATAATAACGATAAGCGATGGCAACACACAAGATCTAGGAATGGACCCGCAAGCATTTATACGACGGAGCCAATCCATAACTTTTTGAGCTTTGGGTTTTTGATGTTACCATCAAAAGAAAAGTTTTAATGTATCCAACTGTACTTCCACTTGACTGCTATCTTTTATGATATAATATATATATTTTTTTTTATCAGTGCAACCTGCTAATACCTCATAAAATTATGACCGTTAATTTTTAATGTGAACGGAAGAGAAAATTTTTTTTAATCATAACTATATGAGACCTATAAATATGGGTTTGACTCGTAAAATCAGCCAAGAATTATCTTTAATATTGTCAAGTTCGAAAACCTTTAAACATTCGATCTACGACATCACAGAATATATAATTTTTTCGTTTGCATCATCACTCCTTTTTGGATTTTCATTTCAAAGCTTACGTAATTAAAGGAATGGCCCATTTGCCAACAGTTTAGTCATTGTTATTTTTTCAAGATTACATTTTAATAGTTAGTTGACCAAATAATATTGGGGGATTTTGCAGATCATGATAATGAATCTTAATAAATTTTATGTTCTAAAAATTTAAGTGTTGTCTCTTCAGTCGCTGTTTCTGATAGAGTTGCCTAAAAAAAACAATTATAGAGTTGAGAAACTTTTAATTGAAAGAGAATGAAGAGAGGTTTTACAAGAGGGTGGTGAGATTTTATCATTTATGTGAATTTGTTTGGGAATTGGTAAAATAACTTATCGCATCCTATATAATTTGTAATTTCAAAAGGTTGAATGGTCATATTTTAGCTTTAATTATTCATAAAAATTTAATAAATTAAAACTCATGAACTACACAAAAAATATTTCTTATTTATTTATCAATAGATCGAACTAAACATCAATTTTTAATGTTTACAAAATTATCATACTTTGAATATTGATATTTCATTTAGTGGGTGTGGCAATTTTTTTTTGTAAAATTGATGATTTTATAAAATTTTAAATATTTTTTTTTTTTATAAATTTTACTTTGAAGATAAATAAAGTAAAATATATTTTTATATGTAGAAATAAAGAAAAATAACAAAAATAAAAATTCAAAATATTAAATTCACTAATGGGAATTGGGTATATTTGTGGGCCTTAAGTGAACGTTATGCTTCGTGACCTCCCTTAAAAACCACAATTGGGCCTCTAGAATTGGGCCGATAACATAGTCGTAGACACAAGGCTAGGGACCAAAATCGCAACCATTTTAAAACGACGTCGTGAAATGTTAAAAAAATCAAAACTCCTCACTTCGAAGAGTGCCGCTGGCGTATAAAAGGCAACCCGTAACCGTTAAATGGCAGTTCTTTCATTTCTTTTCTTTTATTTTTGAAACTGACAAAAACCCCGCCAAAAATCAATTCATCTGCTTCAAATGCTCAAAACCAACCAAAAAAAATCCAGATTCGTAGAAAACGAAAATGGAGCGGAAAGCGATACTGATGATCTTATGCTGCTTAGTGAGTTTAGCAATCGTTAATGGAGTAGAGATTTTATCAAAATCAAAGCTTGAAAAATGCGAGAAAAATTCCGGTTCCGATTCCGATTCTCTCAATTGCACCTCCAAAATCGTCTTAAACATGGCGGTTCCCAGCGGCTCAGTAAGCAGCCTTAACTTCGTGTAAATATTAGTATAATTGTTTTTTTTTTAAAGAATTATTATGATAAACGTTGTCGTTTTTTGGTGTGTGTAGAGTGGAGGAGAAGCGTCGATTGTGGCGGAGATAGTGGAGGTGGAGGAGAATTCGACGAGCAGCAACATGAAAACGTTGCGAATACCACCGGTGATAACCGTCAATAAATCTGCTGCTTATGCCTTATACGAGCTTAATTATATACGTGTATGTATTGTTGGTTTATTGCTCAAATATTGTGAAGATTGTTATAAGAGGATAAGTTTTTTATTTAGCAACAGTTAGGGCTTGTATTCTGGTTGCGTTAGATTGCTTCGTTTTTAATTTTATTTGTGAATTGAAGGATGTCGCTTATAAACCTCAAGAATATTACGTTAAGACGCGCAAATGTGAGAGGGATGCTGGTACAGATGTTGTGAAGATATGTGAGAGGCGAGTACTCCTTTTATTGTTATTATTATTGTTTATTGTTCAACATTATATATGTTTTTGATTCTTGAAATTGTTCGTTTCCAAGACTAGCAACCAGCAAGTAATTGACATGTTGTTCCTAGATTAGTTTTAGCAAGTAGTTGGTTCAGGTTTTAGATCTTAGTAGCAGTTTTTTTTTTCCTTCTTTTTTAATGTAATTGAACATTATTTATAATGTATTTAAATGAGCTATGACTGAATTTGTTTCTTTTTCTGCTGTAATAATAAAAGTTCACTGAACTTTTATTTATTAGTGGAGTTAAGGTTTTATTAAGGAAATTTCGGAAGTTGAGAAACTGAAATTCAATTTATAGCATAACTCAACTAATCATCTATTTTTCACTATCTTGTAGGTTGCGGGATGAAAAAGGTCATATTATTGAGCATACAGAGGTAGAAATTCTGATTTCTTCGGTCTGTTTTACATATATGTTTCCGTTTATGTATATGAATATGTATTATGCATGTGTGTTTCTAATCTCCTCCACATTTCCTTGCACTCTTCTGGTTTTTATTTTATGACGTCTATTATTCCCTCATATGTTGTTGTTTTCTGCTTAGCCCACCTGTTGTCCTTGTGGACCACAACGACGAGTTCCTTCTTCATGTGGAAACTTTTGTAAGTGATTCTTACAATCGTCCGCGTTCATATATACCACTACAGTTGAAAATATTAGTTTATTTTCATTGATTTTGTAAATTTGTTTTCTATCAGTTGATAAATTGATGAAAGGGAAGGCCAATACTGCACATTGTGTCAGATTTCCAGGTGATTGGTATGGTGGTTTTGCTTTTGGTTCTAGTTTACTAGAATATCCATGTTCTGTGGAACTTGTATGACAACAAACAAGTTTATCTTTGACAACAACCAAGTCTATCTTTGGAGGATGATTATTCCAGAACTAAAATTTGTTGTTCGCTTAGGTTCCATGTTTTTGGTATTGGACAGCGATCGATTGGATTTAGCATTCGAATTGAGGTGAAGACAAGATATAAAGTTTCGGTATGCTGTTTCTCTATAGCTGTTACCTTTGTATAAGTAAGGCCTACAATTTTTGTTCAATATTATAGCACTCGACTTTGGCTGTGATTCTGCTTTAAGGTTGCCCACAGAAGCACATTTGTGCTTAGGGTTGCTTGGCTTAGAGAATTATATCCATTCTCAACCTGATTTACATGTTATTGTGCCAATGCAGCTTGGTGCTGAAATAAATGTGGCTTCTGTCTGGGCTATGCATCTAATAGTTGAGCAAACATGAGCTGTGTTCTTTTTTTTTTTTTCTTCATTTTATTCAAAAGCTCATCCTCTTCTCTCCTGCTCTCCAAACTTACCCTGGCATACACAATCAAGGCTTTATTTCCCATACACATGTCATCTTTTAAGTTTATTTTCTTCTCTGTTCTTGTTGCTTCCATTAAGTCCTTAAATTTTGCTACTTGAGTGGAATCGTAAATTTGCAATTCATTTGGATGGTAACTTATTATTATTTTTGTCTTATTGCATTGGAATGAAAAAGCCATGATAGATTTACTAATGAAAGATCTTCCTGACATTTCTTTTTTTGCTTTCAGGAAGTGACTGTAGGCCCTGAAAATAGAACTGCAACGTCCAAGGATAATTTTTTAAGGGTTAATCTTATTGGAGATTTTGTTGGGTATTCAAGTCTTCCTTCATTTGAAGATTTTTATCTTGTCATTCCAAGGCAGGTATATGTCCTTTGGGCTTTTGCTGATACAACTACTCTAATTTGCTCCGATAAGGAAAAGGAAAAATAGGCGCTTGCAAAACTATTCACGCATGCCATTTCTTTTCAATCATGCATCTCCTGAAAATTTACGGCTTGATACGAAGTTTTTTTTGCAGTGTGATGCAGTGGGACTTATAGGGAAGGAATTGATTCAAAACCTATTGCCATATCTGTTAATAAATTAACAAAAATAAAAATAAGAACACATAAATTTTTGCATGCTCTATACCACCTTTTTTTTTCATCTGCTTATTGACGTAGATTGTACATTCAGTACTCTGATGTTGGTGAGTTTATTTCTATGCTTTGGAAGGGTGAGCCTGGTCAACCACAAGATCTGGGGAGGAATTTTTCAATGTGGATGCTGCTCGAGAGGGTCAGATTCACCTTAGATGGCGTTGAATGCAACAAAATTGGTGTCAGTTATGAGGCCTTCAATGAGCAGCCAAACTTCTGTGCTTCACCATTCTGGAGTTGTTTGCATAATCAGTTGTGGAATTACCGAGATGTTAGTATAAACCTATTAGTCCCTTCAGTGTATCCTGTTCTTTCCCAGTTTCTGTACATTCATGCAGGTTTCTTTCTGTGGTCCTGTTAAACTGGAAAGTCACCATCTTATGTTTGCAGGCTGATCAGAATCGAATCAATAGGAAGCAACTACCTCCATATGGAGTGGAAGGAAGATTTGAAAGGATAAACCAGCATCCAGTTATGTTTCAGCAACTTCACATATCATCTTAGATAGTATGTCTTATTCTGAGTTTCTTGACTGTTTCAATTTGAGTGCAGAATGGAGGGACTCATTCATTTTCCATAGGAATCACCGAAGTTCTTAATACAAATCTTTTGATAGAACTTAGAGCCGATGACATAGAGTTTGTCTACCAAAGGTTGATATTCATACCTCATTGTCACTGCTATTACAATACAAGTGACTAATATCATTCTATGAAAGATTCATGCTATGCTGCTTAATTTGTAGGAGTCCTGGGAAGATCTTAAATGTTACTATCCCAACATTTGAAGCCCTTACTCAATTTGGAATTGCAACAATCACAACAAAAAATACTGGACAAGTGGAAGCATCATACAGTTTAACGGTATTTAGATATTGTTATTATTTGTTATGGGCTAAAATTATTTAAATATGATGTATGCAGAGGCATAAGAATTTGAAAAAC
This sequence comes from Mallotus japonicus, assembly GCA_949634005.1. NCBI lineage: Eukaryota > Viridiplantae > Streptophyta > Magnoliopsida > Malpighiales > Euphorbiaceae > Mallotus > Mallotus japonicus. The sequence goes on from CATIWK010518163.1 coordinate 10,062, forward strand.
AGGCAGAATTTTGTAATAAACTTTAATAGGAATCCAAATTTGATCATCTTATTTGTGGTTACCTCTTCAACTTGTAATAGAAGAATTTCTTTATTTTCAGTTTGACTGCTCAAGAGGGGTCTCCCTTATGGAGGTATTTTTTTTTTGGTTAAAGTATTGTGCACTACTGTCTATCCAATACTTTTTAAAATTATTTGTTCATTTTTTTTGCAAGGAAATTTTTTAAAATTTTCAATGGTTACAGGAGCAATTCTTCATTATGAAGCCAGATGAAATTGCAACTCGATCATTCAAACTCTATCCAACAACTGATCAAGCTGCAAAATATGTATGCGCAGGTAGAGTTAACACAGTTGCTTGACTTCAAGTTCTGTTGTTCTTGAGAATGTAATGAATGTGGCAGATACAAGGAGATCTGAATTTTTGTGCTTTAATGCAGCTATACTAAAGGACTCTAATTTTAATGAAGTTGATAGAGCTGAGTGCCAATTTTCTACTACAGCTACAGTTCTTGACAACGGATCACAGGTTTGGGGTAGTCACTAAGTTGTTACTATCTTGCCCTTTTATCCTCTTGTCATAGGAGGCTAATGGATCCAAAATGGTTTTTAAAAAATTCTACTAGACATTAATTCTGGGTGTATGTATCCTTGGCTCCATTCTGTTTGGGAAAGTGGGTGGGGGCAAATTTTTTACAGAGGTTTGGTGCTTCTAAATTATCGGTATCAAGTTGCTTTAGGTCATCCTAAGTCCATATCTCATCTTCTCACCCATACAACTTGGATATGCTCAACACTGGTGCGTCTACTGTCTAGGCTAAATATGCTTTAAATCATCTGAGTCTTGTCCCTCTCATTTCTTCAACGAGTGCCACCTCTACCTTTCTACTGAAGGAAAAAGGTGTTTAGAAAATGAAAAGTTGTTGAGAGAAAATGGGAAATGGCTTTTAGATTTGGCATCTTACCATGTGTGCTGGTTGTGCATATGCGATTCATGTAAAAAATGCTGAGCAAATGCTGAGCCAATTTGTTTTAAGAGAAGAAATTGCTTGCTCTAGACCTTTGTTTTGTGTGAATGAGCATTTGGTAGACATTATTGAGGATCCTGATTTATTGATTTTAATAGTTAAGAGTACATGCATTTTTTCCCCTTCATACTTCAAGAATTTGCTAGTACTTGTAGTTTCATCACCATAAGCCTATTTTGAATCCATAAATTGCTTACTGTGCAAATTCCCTATCAAACCTAAGCTAGTATGGTATATGCTTCCATATGGATAATTTTAAGTGCAGTAAATGTTCAATTAAAGTAGTCAATACCTTGGAACTTAAGTATTTGATAGCTAACCTAGAACACTGATTGAAACATTTTATCATGAATATTGCAGATTACTCCCTTTCAACCTCCAAAGGATAGTATGAATGGTTTCTTAGAGTCTATTGAAAGCATTTGGAACAAATTTTGGAATGGTTTGGTTGACTTCATCACTGGAAAAACTTGCAGGTAACTTTTCATGTAGATTATATTATTGCTATTTCTTTTTGAAATTGTGAATTTTAATCATCTTTGCCAGCCATGCCACAGGGATATGCCTGTTCTCATGTTATGTCATGCATATCTCTTTTTGCAGTATTTCAAACTTTATCAACTTGATTATAGCTTTAAATCTATTGAACAAGTTAATGTTTTTCACTTAATGCCTTTTTTTTTTTTTTTTGTAAACTGGATTGGATTTTATTGAAGGAACATACATCTAAAAAATTCTGTTTACTTTTGATAAAAAGGATCGTACATCTCAAAATTCGCTCTACAGAGTTGACTCACTAGTTTTTCAGAATCTATTGTCTTTTTAGAATGTCTTGATTGCACTTTGTTAGGATCTCGTAACATTTATGAATCTCTACCATTGTTTTACATCTTTAAACATAAAATATTGCAATGATTAATATTTCAAATATTGAGATTTTCTTCTCGACTATCCTTTAGTTTGGATATAAGCTTTGATTGGACGGAAAAGAGTTCTTAAGAAGACATATTATAACATTTTATAAGATCTTGCACCATGTCTATGCTGAAGAATAATAAGAGACATTGTTATAATAATTGGTTTCTGCATCATATGCAAGTATGTGTACAAGCAACACAACAATACACTAGCATTACTTGCAGTGACTCTTTTCAAGACTCAGCATAGGCAACTTTTCCAACCATTCACAAAGCTTTCTATCTAGATAAAGATACCTCACATGTTGTTGTTCCTTTGTCTTGGACCATTACTGCACTTCCTGAATGTGTTTTGATCAAGTAAATGGTATTATGAGCTGTTCACATACATGAAATCAGGCACATCTCTTGTTTTTTAGATATAGAAACATTTTTGCTGATTATGTGTATGGTTCTTTTTGCAATCAGGAGGAAATGCACAAGTTTCTTTGATTTCAGTTGCCACATACAATACATATGTATGGGCTGGATGGTGATGTTTGGTCTTCTTTTGGCTATTTTCCCAATAGGTAAAACCTTTTTTTTTTTTTTTTTTTTTTTCGTTTGTTTTTTCCCAGATTATTAAGTGAATGGATTACTTGGCTGATACCTTGCATTCTTGGTGCAGTTCTTGTGCTTTTATGGCTTTTACATCAAAAAGGATTCTTCGATCCTCTTTATGACTGTTGGGAAGATCATGTTTGGCCTGATAAGCATAGACTTAGTTATATATCGAGACACAATATTGATATCCACCATCATCACGTTCATGTCAAGAAACATCATGAATTGGGAGCAAGACACCACAAGCATGATGCTCAGTATAAGCGAAGAAGCACTCATCGAGAGCATAAGCATAATCATTCCGGTGGGGATACTGATTACAATTATTATCTTCACCATGTTCATAAGGTCAAAGGTAAACATAGGAGCGATAAGAGATTAAGGATGAAGCAGCATGTCTATTTGGACGAAGTGGAGGATGACAGGATTGGGCACCACAGACGCAGAACAGATAAAGAACACACAAGGTCCTTTTAAATGCCCAGTCATAGCAAACCAAGACGAAATTATTAAAGTTCAACAATGGCCTACAAGATGATTCACAGCTTAATCAGCTCGCCAAGTTTAGTATAGTTGACTTAAATGGGTGTTACCTGCTGTTGTAGATTTTTCATGTGGCTCAAAAGTTTGTCTCTGATTTCCTTTTTATCTCTATCTATGGGAGGTGGGAGGGGTATGAATGAGGAGCGAATGGAGATATAGTTCGATTCGATCACTCTTTTGTTGTAAATACGAAGGATTTAGCTGAAACATTTACCCTAATTGTTACAAGTAAATTTTCATGGTGATAGTGTGTATTGGATATGCAGATTCCTTTGACTCTTTTTTTCAATCTTTTTTTACTTTAACTAAATTTACATGATGGGATGGGACCAATTGGAAATCAAAGAACAAAACTGCATGTGTGATCCTGATCAGAACTGTAGCTTGGTCTCCACGTGAGGAGCGGATGCTGTCTCTGTAGCTTGGTCTCCACGTGAGGAGCGGATGCTGTCTGTCTTCCTGACTTCTACAGTCTTTTAATGTTATATTAACCGTTACTCTTTTTGCAGTTTTGTAGACATCCACTCTTGGTGATAAGATGCCAGTATGGAAAACGTACCCTATATGCCGAATGTATGATATGCCCCTGTAACTTTCTGTTTTGACTATGTAGATTTTATTTCTGTCTTTTTGTCTGTGACCTGAATATGATAACCATTTGGAAATTGTAATCCGGGAGTTCGGACAAGATTTCCTCCTTTAGTTGCTTGCCACCTGAATGTTCAAATTTCGAAAAAGGTTATTCTCTCCCCTTTTCTTTATCTTATAGAGTGACATACACATATACACACGCAAAAGTGCATGCATAAAACCGCTTTGCATTATGCTATTACCTGTACTTTGTAACCAAACAATGGAGAAATACTGCCATCTGAACCTTTGTAAATTCAGTCCCAACACAAAATCTCATGCCGCCGCCAAAAGCCATAAAATTTTTAGATGCATTTTTTGTTTCCTGGTCCTGTACGCCATCAGAAAGTACACATGTTGAGTTTATATTTGAGATCAATTCATTTTCAGTAGTGAAACGTTTGCAGATGATTTCAGGTATATTTTTAATAACAACTACCTTCCATCTCCCTGGATTGAAGGCAAGGGGATCTTTGTATTTTGCTTCGCTTAAGTGTACAGCAGGAGGGCAGATCATAACTGCCCAGCCAGCTGGAATGATATATCCTGCATTAATACAAATTCATTTTATATTTCAATTACATGTGAGATCCTTTACATAGCATTACTTGGTTTTGAGTTGGTTTGTGCAATTGTTACTACATACCCTTGAACTGGATTTCCCTGAGCACTTTTCTGAAGATTACTGGAACAATGTTCGCCAGTCTGACAGTTTCATTGATGACCTGCACATTGACATTTTCATTGTGATAACAAGACAATTATTGATTTGGTATTGAACTGGTGGCAGAAAACTTGACCTACCTGAAATGTGAATGTCATTGATTTGTATTCTTTCCATGTAATGCTTGAGTTGACATTTTCCCGGTTTTTCAAAATTGCTTCATGCTCTTCCTGGGGAAATTAAAAACACCAAGAGCATGTTAGGTTTGGGAAAAGACTAGGTTTTAAGAAACGTAATTTTAACATATCATATTAATATTTTCACAGACCGTTAATTGTTTTAGCACCAAGGGATGGTTGGAGAGAAATTTGACAGCCATGGTTATAGCCAAGGAAGTTGTTTCAAAGCTAGCAAATAGAAGCACAAACATTAAATCAAGAGCAATTGCCTCTGTAAGAATTGATCCCTCTTTCTGAAGTTCTTCAAGTACATAGTCGAAGAAATCACTTTTGTGCTTTCTTGGATTTGCTTTTCTTTTATGTAGCTGGGTCTTTAACACTTTCATTGCTCTTTTCCTGCCCTGAGGAAACAAAAAATAAAAGAATGAAGACCAAAAGCTGGACTGTCTTTTGAGAGGTATGTAGTTTCCATTTCTGGAATTGATTGATTGCCTCAGTGAAATGATAATGGTTAGTTTTAGGTATAAACAGTACTATCTTATCAGCATTTTGGACCAACTCTGTTTCTGGTTGGCCTAACATTCCACTACCCAAATGTTCAAGATTTGAACTAGAGCAAAAGTTAGTTTTTACCTGTAAACATTTGTGATATGCTGTTCCAGGTATTTCCAAAGGGAAGGAGATTAAACCTTGCATGAATGCAACGAAGTTTTCCCGTAGGTTCTCTGAGGAATTCTTTTGATCATAACTTATCAGCTTCTTTGCAGTCAGATCAAATATCATCTGTAAAGGTCAAAATACCGTCAAAATTCTGGATAGGAAACTTCTAATTGAAGTTATAATGAGAAAAATGGTCAGGCAAAGATTACGCTAGCTGTTGCTTCTTTTAATTCGACGGTGCCCTGATCAGACCATAGTTCTAATCTTTCACATGCTGCTTGTTGAAGTTCCGGAAGCATTTCCTTAAGGCTTTCAGGACCAAAGAGATTCAGAACCATATTTTTGAGGTACTTGTACATGAACCCATGTAACGAACCCACATTTTGTCGTCCAAAGATTTCTGTGAATGTATCTGGATACCAGCTTTGAAACAACTGTCCCTCTTGTTGGAAGATGAAATAATTGAGATCTGGGTCTGTTGATACTACAACTGGCCTTCCGACCAAACTGGTCCTAAATATTGGCCCATACCTGAAAATAGTAGGAGAAACCTTAGAAGAAGAAGAAGATGATAATGATGATGATGACGAAGATGACTATGATGCCAGTAGTTGAACATGATGGGAGAGTTATAATGATACCTTTTCATCCTCTCTTTAACAAAAGGAGGAATATCAGAAGAAGTGTTAGGAGCGAAGAACTGAAGTGTCTCGCCGAGAAGGGGCAATCCCATTGAACCAGGGGGAAGTTTCCCATTGCATTTGGGATTTCTCCAACGGTAAACCCAATGTGTAATGCTTATAATGACCAGTGCTCCAAACCACAAACCCCACATGTTGCTCAAATACAAAATGCAGGTGCAGAGAAGAATTTTTTTGGATTGAAGAAAAGAAAATAATGCTGCCATGAGTGAACCAGAAATGGAAAATGGAGCAGGTTATGATTATCGGAAATGATAAGAGTATGAGTTGGGAAATGTGAGAAGAATAGACAGAATGCAGAAGAAAGTGCTGGCATGTATCTCAGCAGCAATCAAGGGATCTTCTTATATAGGGTGGTTAGAAGATATAACTGTAGCGAAGAGCATCAATTATTTTTACCTCTTCAGTGTTAATTAAGTTGCCTCAAAAGTAGTTGCATATAGAATAGAATAGCCTAAAATTATTCTTCTAGACCACTTAATATCCTACATGTCAACATATCTTATTAATCTATTAGATAGAGGATTACAAAAAGAAGCTTGCTAGATGTTTCCTTTCTCTTTTCCATAGCTCTCATATATATATATATATATTTAAATCAAGTTTAGGAGGTCACATAAAACAACACTGAAGAAGCCTTATTTAATGGTATACTTCAGAGTGTAGAGGTTCGGAGGATCTATCCAACCTAACAGTGTGTCTGAAACCAATCTTCAATACGTCATTAAATGCTAAAAATCTAATGATTTTCATGAGCTTGCTCAAGTATTTTTGATATCTATGCTAAATACTCCATATCTATGTTGTGTGTTCATGCTAGGAAAATGCCTCACATGTTCTGCTTTTTTTTTTTTCTTTTCTTTCTTTCAAACCTGTGTTTGTTAGAATTAAATCTGGTCGTAGATCTTATTTAGCTGTAATCATGACCTGATAACATTCGCAATGTTATGGTCAACTTTCTAGATCTAAATGCATACATCACTAGTGATTTCCCTTGGAGAGTTCTAGATATGCATGCAACCACTGTATATGCTTTTGTTCTCATATTCTTGAATTTCCTTTTTAGGTAGGTATGATATGCTAGTTGATCAGGTTAACCGATATCGACACATAGAGCACCGCCCCACCGGCCCATTGAGCTGCGAACTTGACCTCAGTGCAACTACTGTGGCTGTAGGTAGGGTACTGTGAGTATTATGACCCTCCACTGTTTGCAATTGAATTATTAAAAGGATTTGAGCACTGTGTATCATTAAATGAAGTTTGAACAAAGGTTTAGAACTAGATTACATGGATACAGGAGGAGACTTGAAATCTTTATCTGCTGATAGATATTTTAAAGATTCCATTCACATTTTCAGATTTAGTACCGACTGGTTATAAAGCTGTAAACCTGATGCCATTTTGAGCTTGTAGGCTGTTATGTATTGTATAAATGTGTTAAGTTTGTCGCAAATGCATTTTTGTACTTTTCATGAATGTTAAAGGAAGGAAAGCTTCTAATAGCTGTCAAATAAGTGTACAAAAGAATACGAGAAGATTGTCAGTGAACAGAATTTTTTTTTTTTTTTTATCAAAGGACAGTGAACAGATTTGGTTACACTTGCATAATGAGATTAATATAAGAAATTCTTGCACTTTGTTAGCCAAGCAAGATTACAGGTTCTTTTGTTCTTTTCCAAGCTTAGGATCTGTTCAGTCTAGAAAATTGCATATAATTGAATAGGTTCTTTTTAAGAGGAATGACCTGCTAGGCATGGATGGGCTTGGAACGGGTCTCCTTGATGGGGTGCATAACGCAGACAGCTCAGTTAAGCTCTTTAGTTTTGGAATTATAAACTATACTATGATACAATAATACAGCATAGTTTATCTATTGCTAGGAGGTCAAGTTACATTTTTTAATCCTTTTGTGAATTTTTCTTTTTAATCTATGGTGGGAGATGTGAGAGTCAGAGAGTCCCACCTGTCTTGATTGTCCAAGGTCACAAATCTGATGATGGGAACCCACAAGCTAAGGGTCCACATCAGGTTGATCTCCTAGTTAAGTTCAGTAGATTAGAGATGATTTCATTCCTTTCTCTACTGATCGGACGGTCCAAGAAAATTCTATTGACTTTTTTTGGTTGATTAGTAGTTGATATTTGTATTCTTCAGTTGACATGTGCACAAAGTCCGATTGGCACCTCCATCATTCATCAAGGCATCGCCTGCCGGCATGAATTGTGGCCTGTGGATTACATTTTGTTGAACTGCAAAGATCATTTAAGCATGTATATAGGAATTTGAGAAAATGGTCGTATGATCATATATATATGTATTTTTTATTTAACATGGTCATATGATCATATCTGATTTATTGAGTATTAGGTAATTTCAAATGTCAAATTAATGTAAGAAGCAAGTGATCAGAGTTATGTACCATTTTTAGTAAATGATAGGTTTATTATAGTTTCGTCATATGTCAGTCTATCAGAGTTTGATAATGCAGGTATTGAATTACACGAGGAAGAGAGGATTAAGGAGAACGTTGTTGTTCCTGTCTGTTACGTGCGCCTTGGGAGTGCTTCATTAGATTACAGGACAAGTAAGCAGAAGAACAAAGCCTTTTTTTTTCTTCTTCTTTTATTTGTTGCTTGGATTTGATGAGTAGTTAAAAATAAACAGTTGAACAAGTCAAATTGAAAAAAAAAAAAAAAAAAACTATTTTGAAACTTTCTTTTCACTAAATGTGACATTGTTAATTTGCTCTTGTAGTAGCCACACCTATAAATTTTTTGGTGTGTTAATGCATTGCCGTATGAGATTATATTAACTTTTGGTTTTTTTTTTTTAACAGTTAGTCTAAATGGCTAAATCAACAAGAGGTGATGAGACATCGAACCATATTTTCAACCAAATATCTTGATCCCGTAACATAATATTTTATCATTTATTTTAAGTGGCCATCAGTTGCCTTTTAAGGTTGAGTAATTAAATAGTACTCCCTCCGTCCCATAATATTTGGTAAAGTTGCTTCTACACACAGATTAAAGAAATTAGTTAATTATAATTATTTTGTATAGTTTTACCATTTTGTTACTAATATACCCCTATTAATACTTTTTATTTTATCAAGTATGAAACATTTTATAAGATAATACTTATTTAATGTTGTTGATAAGATCACAACTCATAGTGAATCAAACATCTTATTAATTTGAAAAAATACCACCAATATTTAATAA
>CATIWK010518166.1:0-31468 GCA_949634005.1 Mallotus japonicus
TAATCGAATTGTTAAATGTTCATTAATGGTAATAATTATTTATTTTTTTGACTAAAGTTGGGGGGGGGGGGGGGGGGGGGGGGTGGGGGGTTGGGGGGTCTCAAACCCGAGACCCACAGCCGCCTCTCCTTTAAAATTTTATATAAATTTCAGCATGTGCCACATCATAAAGGTTTGATTGATAAAAAATTACAAGTAGAGGTGTCAAACTGACAAAAAGTGATAAGTACAGGGGGTGGTAGATGAATTATGCCATCATATTAGTGTAAACTAGTGCATTTTAGCCAAGTTCAGGTGTCAAAATGGCAAAACTATAAGTTGAAGTGTCAAACTGACAAAAGGTGACAAGTACAGGGGGTCATGTATGTATTATGCTATATACATATATTCCTATATTTTATATTTACACATTTTCTCGGTATGTTAGTGTCCTATATTCTTAAAAATAACATTTTTTTATATTTTATGTTAAAAAAAAAACATTTTTTATATTTTAATTTCATATTTCTTTTATTTCCACGTATTCATGTCCATGCTACTTTTAAGTGACATGTAAACCTTATCACACGCTAAAAAAATGTCACACTATTCAGTCACTAGCCTTAATAAATTAGTTTGCACAATAAATGTGTAGTTAATGTGTTGATCAGCGGAAATGTTCAACAATAATATCATAAAGATAGTTTAGGGTGAATTACTATTTGGGTATGTGGCTTGCTATATTATATTATGGGATAACAACAATTTGAGGCTTATAAGTTGTACCTGATTTTCAAATAAGGTCTGTATGTTCGATTTTTTACGATTCACTCCATTAAGAATTTAAAAAATTACCTATTAGTCCTAGGCCGTTATCTCTGACGGAAGTTGCATATGTGGCATAATTTATGCACACATGGCTGCTGATGTCAGTTATTCTACTCCATGTGGACTGACACGTGTCATCCTAGTCATCATCATCATCATCATCTTCTTCTTCTTCTTCTCTTCTCTTCCACACCAAAGGGGAAAGCAATTTCACGACCTGTGCTTGAAACTCAACATGAGAAGCATCTTGTGCTTCAAATACCCAAAATGCTTTAAAAGAGGTTAAAGAAGAAGAAGAAGAAAAAAAAAACATTTTTTAACCAACAAAGACTTGGAAGAAAAACAAGCAAAAGCCAGAGTTTTTTATTAGAAGTGTTCAAAATGAGAAAAGCTGTAATTTTTTTTTTTTTGCTTTTTCAGAAACAAACTATGAATAGAAAGGTGAGAAAGTTGAAGCATGAATTGCAAAACAGTACAGATATAGTAGTAATATTTTTTTGTTTTTTGCCTTTTCCCTAGATAATATCAAGAAAAGAAAGAGAGGAGAAGAGGAAGAGAGAGACCTATCTTGATGGAAGTAACACGAAGGCCACAAGCTTTAAGAAGAACACCAATACTACTTGTTGTCACTCCTTTCTTGAGTCCACTTACTACACCTACAGTCACCAACACATACTTCATTTTCTTCATTATTCACCACCACCACCACCTATTTATTTGTTGTTAACATAACAAAACAGAGCCGAATGTTCAAGAAATGGAATTTTTTTTTCAAATTACGCAAATGTTATACTGTTTTTAGTTTAGAACACCTAAAGTTATAAAGAAGAAGAAATGGTATACAGTTGTTGTTCTTATGGTCTTCCTTTTGCTCTCCACATAGTTTTATCTTTCACTAGCTAAACAGGAAGCAAACCACCATGAAAACAAAAGCTTGTCTTTTTTTTTTTTGTTGGTTGGTTCTTGTAAAAGCTGTATGATATCAATAACCAGAATAGAGAGAGGGGGGTTTTAGCTCATTGAAGCTAGAGACTTCTCCTGAACTGTGAAACATTTTTTTTAATTCGAAAGTAGTTGGAGCCTAAATCACCCAAAAGAACAAGGAACAGAGAAGAAGCAACAATGGGGATGTTTGGGGTGAAGAGAATAGGAGAGAAAGGTGATAATAAAGAAAGACTGACACACAGAGAATTAATGGCTGAATGAATGAGATTGGTTATGTTCTGCTACGTGATGAAAATACGTCGTCCTTTTCCTGGGCATTGAAGATAATAATCTCTTGAGAATATATTTTGGCGGATTCTGTAGCAAAATAAGACATTGATAGTGATGTGATTCAACCCAAAACCTGCTTGAGGTTATTAAAGGATAAGTCATAAGTAAGAACTCATGTATGATTTTGTTATAACCCATATTTCTAATTAAATGTTAAATTAAATTGTGGATTTAAAGTGTTAATTATTATTTTATTATTTTTATGAGGTTATTAATATATGAGTATTTAAGTAAATTTTTTTAATTATTAAGAGTAAGTATTAAATATTCATAAATATGTATATTTGTATTTGGGAGGAATTTTTAGTTTTAAAATATTATGTGTATATAAAAATTGTGGTAGAGATTGAAAGATGATAAATATGTGGTGGAAAAGAATATAATTTTACATAAAAATATTATATGTTGTAATATTCTTTATATATATATATATTCAAAAACTCAAAATTTTCTCTCTCCCCGTTACCTTTCTTCTTCTCCTTCTTATTTTCTTCTCCCTTCTCCCCGATGCCACCACCACTGTCAGCTAAAGGTGAGCACGGTTCGGGTAAATCCGGGAATTTAAAATATCTGAAACCGTACCATATTTTGGGGTTTTAAAAAATAAAAACCCCAATTCCAATACCTAATATTTGGTACGGTTCGGTACGGGTTTTTAAATATCCAGTACGGGTTTCGAGAATTTATGTAATAAATAAATTTACATTATAAATTTTCAATAATGAACAAATTGACGATATGAACGCTCTAAAAAATAAAACAATATAAAAAATTAAATAACATATGAACCAGTCGTACCAACAAAGATTAAAAAAATTAAATAACACATGAACAATTTTCAATAACAATTCAATTCACCCCATAGTCCTGAACACCAAGCTATATATATATATATATAATCTATAATCTATTTACGTTAATCTATATTTCTATTAACATAATTGATGAAACAAATTCTATTATATATAACAATATAAAAACTATATATATGTCAAGACTATATATTAGTAATATATTATAGACAATAATATTTCACCAAAACTATATAAGAACAGGTCGTGTCGTGTAAACGGGTCATGTCAAAAATTGACAACCCTATAATGGATAGTCCACTTTTTTATTTGTTAATTGAATTATTTGAAACTATACAATGTGAATTTTTTATTTTTATATTTTAGGTTCAAATTATAATAGATATTTCACATTTTTACTTGTTAATTGAATAATAATAATAGTTGTAGTAGTAGTAGGAGCCAACCTTTCCTTGGTTTATAAATAATAATAAAATTAATATAAATATTTTGTTAACAATTTATTTATTATATTTTAAACACAACAAAACTATTATTTTTTATCATAAATTATTATACATAATTATATTACTTGATAATATAATTAAAAGTATATAGTTAAGTTCACTACAATCTATAATAACTATGTATTATTTATTGAATTAATATTCGGTTTTCGGTTCGGTATGGTTTCAGTACGGTTCGGTACAATTCTAGGTTCAGTTTTTATAAATATCCAGTACCGTACCAAATTAGTCATAAAAGTTCGGTTTGGTTCGGTTCGGGATTAAATAGTAACAGTTCGGTACGGTTTTTTTATCTTTCGGTTCGGTTCGGTATTTTTCCCGTCCCGTGCTCAGCCTTATTGCCAGCCACCCTCCCACCGCCACCGGACCAACCAGTCGTCACCGTTGCTGCCTGAAGCAGCCCAGCAGCTCGCGCTCCACCTGTGACCACCTCCTTTCCAACTTCTTCTTTGGTCACAAATTAAATAATGGGGAGAGCTTGCCAGCTCCGATTCCGGCAACACCAGGACATGCCGCCGGTCTCGTTCGAACCCTCTCCCTCTGGGCTTCATTTCCCCTAAGCTAATTTGACCGGGTAACACCGGGAACAACTCCGATTTCAGGTAATTTGATTTTAAGGTTTTTTGTTTAATTTGTGAAATTGAGCTTTAATACGGTTTAAGTAGATGTAGTTGTTGTTAGATGAAATGATGTGGAGGTTGTGATCTTGCTAATTATGATTTTTATTTATTTTTCTGAAATTTTGGAATTTTCCGGGCGTTCGGTTACTGTTCCGAGGTCGGGAAATTTTTATATTTTTAATAAATTCTATTAATTATGTGGATTAAACTTTATGAAGGAAGTTTTGGAAAATTCTTTGTGGAATTGAAGATATGAATTTTTAAAGGTTATGTATAAATATGTATTTTTGAGAAATTTTTAGAAATTAATAATTATTTAATTTTAATTAAATTTATTGTTAATTATTCTGTTTTAGACTGTTTTTAAATCATAAAAGTATAAAAATAATTTTTATAAAAAATTTTCAAATTTTTATTTAATTAGTAGTAATTTTGGAAAAATAACCGAATAATAAATTCATTTATTATTTTCAAGCTTAAATGAGTCCTTTAGTATTTTTATGATATATTTGAGTAATTTAAATAGTTTTTTATAATTAATGCTATTTAGTTGTAAAAATAGAATTTGATTCCATTAGCGAAATTTTATTTATAAACTAGAATTTTATTATTTATTTGGAAATATATTTCCTTTATAGTTTTATTATATAAATAAATTAAATTGTATTAGTTAACTGAATTTTTATGATATATTAATGATTTGAGAAAATTATATTGTTTTTATATATGTTGTCGTGTTGGTTCTCGGTTGGGCATAAAGTGTAGTTCGGGGGCCCAACATGAGACGTTGAATTGTGGATATTATTGAAGTGAATTTTTGTGCAGGAATGACTCTACTTTTAGTAGATAGAGTCGTGTCTAGATCAAGTGTTTCCTTAGAAATCTAGAATGTATAAGGTTAGGATTTTAATCCTAATTATTATTATTATTATTTTTCCTATAGCCGCACCGAGAGCTAGGCCTCCAGGATAGGGCTAGTTGAGTCAGTACCGAGGAGCGCATTCCATCTGTGAGTTATTATTATATGTATGCATGTCATATAAAGATTGTTATTGGCATCCATATTTCGAAAAATATGAAATTAATATGCTATGTCGCATTAACCTTTAATTATTATTATTATCGTATTATTATATATATATGTTTTCATATATATGTATAAATGTGAATATTAATTGTGTAATTTGGATGCTGCTCATATTTTAATATGATTTTATTATTTTATTTTTGATATGATATTTTGGAGGATAGCTATAGAACGTGCTACCTAATGGGCTACACTAGGACTGTGTGTACACCAGTACGCTAGATAATAGGTTATGAAATTTTGATTGATATGAGATTATATGGTTCGAGATATGGTTAAGTAATTTATTGAGATTTATAGATAGAGAGGGGTGTGACTGCGGTAGCTCGGTTGACCTTTCAGGGTCTCAGGGCCAGTCATGCCGGTAGCGAGACTGCTGTAGCTCAATTGACCTTTCAGGGTCTTGGGGCCAGTCTACTACCTAAATTGGATAAGAGAAATATTTTTATAGCCTGTTGGCTAGTGAGGCATAATATTTGAGGTTACGAGAATTTTAGGGTTCTGCTCCGATCATCCACTTGTGTATTGTTTGTATGAAAATGTTTTTGGAGCATCTGCGTGAAATGCATGTATAAATTAAATAAATATTATTATACAAATATTATTATACTGATGCTTTAGTGTTTATGCCATAGGTTGCATGTATATATATAATAACGATTCACTCAGTGAGGCCTAACCCCTACCCCCACCCCCACCCCCACCCCCCCCCCCCCCCCCCCCCAATTATTTTTTTCAGGATTTTCTCTTCAGGCCTCTCATAGTAATTCTCTTCGTCGTACCCTTTCTTCACCGGCTGGCTTATGTAAATTTTAATCTGACCTCATTTGTATTTCTTAGATGCTGCAGTAGTAGTATGTACTTGTTGTAGTATTAGTTTGATACTTTTGGATAGTAGTATGTACTTGACTAATTGTAAAAAATATTTTATGATGATGTTTATGGACGATTTCCTTTAAGCTTTCTTTTAATAAGAAAAGTTTTAATTCTTTGGCAAATTTATGCTTATGTTTGATGTGAAAGTTGTGTTTTTGGCTTGCTATGGGCTCCGGATTCTTGCGAATTCCAGTTCCCTAGAGTCGGTCATGACTCCCAGGTTTGGGTCATGATAGATTTTTTCTTATATGAGGTGTACCTATCAGATGTTTGATGAAGTCATGTATGGTCTAAATTTAATGATAAGTGACTTATTCTTTAGAAGGTTTTTGTTGTTTCACCCTTTCTTTGGTCAAATATTGATATCTCCTTGTATTTTTTGTATTTTTACAAGCATTTATCGCCTTGTTCTCTGGAAAAGAGACCTTGAAACAAGGTCACGAAAGTGCAGCTCGCCTACTTCTTCCATCGTTTTGTTCTTCATATGCTAATGATCGTGCCATACATCAACTCTCCGCCATGGTTGTTCCACAAACCTTCTCTAAGACCAAGGATATCCTTTTGTTTTGCAATAAAATCTAGCCTTGCAAGCACCGCTGTTTAGTGGCAGTGGTGGTGTTTAATTGGGAGGAATTAGAGTCGGTGGCGGTGGATTCCGATGAGAGTTTATGGACTTTATGAGGACGGGATGGAGGAATTTTGGTTGAAGAAGAAGAAGACGAAGAAAGAAAGAAAGAAAGAAAGAAAGAAGAAGATGATGATGATGATGATGACTAGGATGACACGTGCCAGTCCACATGGAGTAGAAGAACTGACATCAACAGCCACGTTTGCATAAATTGTGCCACATATGCAACTTCCATCAGAGATAACGGCCTAGGACTAACGGGTAATTTTTTAAATTCTTAATGGAGTCAATCGTAAAAAATTGAACATTGTTGTTATCCCTTATATTATTTGATTCTTGACATTTAAAATTTATATTATTTATTTTTTTATTTGTAAAATTACACTATTTATCTCTTTCGTTAAATTTTCTGCCGCAATTACCGTTAAGAGACATGACAATTATCAAGTAAATGCTATTTACCCTATGTATTTGAATATATTATACTATTTGCCCACTTTATTTGAATATATTATATTATTTGCCCCTAAAATTTACAAAATATATTTTTATTATTAAACTAATTGTTTAACAAAATATATGTTAAATTAAATTATCATTAATTGACAATAAAAATGATAATTTTATTGAAAATATTTTAATAAAAAATAAAATTGCAAATTTTATTTTTAATCTAATAAAAATTTTAATCAAATAAAAATTAATTACTTCCAATCTTAAAATATCTTTACTTAAATATCAACTTAAAATATTTATATTGCATGAAAAATTAACAAAGTAAATTCTCTTTTTAACTGTAAAATTTGATTTTTATTTGAATTGTTAGTTTAAATTATTGAGTAAATAAATTATATTTATGAATAAAATTAATAATTTTAAATACTTTGATTTGTATACCCAACTATTGAAACTAATAGTTCAAATAAAGAATCAAAATTAAAAAAAAAAAAGTTGATTTGATTAAGTTTCTTAATGCAACATAAATATTTTAAGTTATTTTTTAAGTAGAGATATTTTAAAACTAATACTAATTAATAGGTATTTAATTAAAATTTTAATTTTATAAAATTAAAATTATGCATTTTATATTTTATGTAAGTGATATAATTATTATTTTATAATTAAATTCTAATAAAATTAGTTTAATAATAAAAAATATAAATTATAAATATTGGGGACAAATAATATAAATATACAAATGAGGGGCAAATAGTATAACATATTAAAGTAAAGGAGGTGAATAGTATTTACTTGATAATTGCTATGTCAATTAATAGTAATTATGACGAAAAATTTGACAGAAGGGTTAAATAATATAATGTTACAAAATAAAAGGGATAGATAATATAAATTTTAAATATTAAGGACCAACTAGTATAATATAGCAATTCATAGAGGATAAATAGTAATTCACCCTATTATGAGGGTTATTAGTTTGGATAGCAACCAAATTTTACTTTTTATTTGAAATTGGGCATTAAATATCAATTTATTTCTCTTTATTTGTCTTATTTTAATTTTGCTTCAAAAATGGTACTATAAAAAATTTTTAGTCATTGTGATGCTTTTAAACTTTTTAGCTTTTTAATTTTTTTAATTTTTTCAATTTAGTTATAAAATTATAAAGAGTTTTAGAAAAATTTTTTGGTCATCATTTTCCAAGGCTCTAATATCAAGTTAAGAATCCCGTGATAGGATTGTTAAATTCTCTAACTGTATAGATGATTTTCCTTTGCAAATATGAGCCAACTTACCCCAACAAAGTTTAGCAGAAGTCACATGTCTAATCTGAGAAAATACATGTGGTGAGCAAGAAATCTGAATGGCATGTAAAGCTGCTGCATTTTTCTTCTTCCAGGCCTTGAATTCAACTTCACCCTGTTCAGGATCACCAGTATAACATCATCCCATATATCATCATGAGCTGTAAAATAGTTCTTCATGCAACCACTCCATCTTGCATAATTGTACGGCCGCGTTAATTCCTCAGGAACTATAGTTGCTGCCATTTTCCAACCTGTGAATTCAATGATTCATTGATATCTATGATGATGATATTCAAGTGGGTGCATAGATGAATTTAGAACCCTGTTTATTTAAAGATCACTAGTAACGAACCTTTTTTTTTTTGAACATTAATCACGTTTTTTGAACATTAAATTTTCTGAAGTGCCAATTCTATATTTGAAATGGTATAGAAAAAAAAAATCAACTATTTATTTTATTATTAAAAAAGAAATATATATATAAAGAGAAATTTTATGGTTATTTTGATTTGTAATTATTTTGATTTTGTTTTGTTTTAATTATTATTGGATAAGAGTGTATTTTATCATATAATGGTGCTTATTAATAAAATATATTTTACTTTATGAAAATTAAAGTAATAATAAAATGCACCATATTTAAAAAGTTAATTTACTTCTATTATTCTATAAATATTTATATATTTATTTTTTTAATTTTTAATTATATTAGTAATTTCACGACATAATTTCTAAAAAAAAAGCCAAAAACTGGTGAACTGTGGAATTTGTGTAAGACTTGCGATGGCAGCGAATAAATATTGGCCTGTGATTTCGACTATAGATGACGGTGACTTAACGTATAATTTTTTAATCGTATTAGGCATTTTATTTATATATTTATATTTATTGTTTCTTCGTTTTTTTTAACATTACATTATGAAGTTAGTGGGCATTACATGATTATAGTTCATCTTTTTCTTATTAATTTCATTATTTTGTCTTTCTCTCTATCTAATTATTTTTTATTATTTATTTTCTTATGTACTTGCATTTTTTTTTGTTTATATATAGTCTGATTAAATTTTCTAAAAAAGGAAAATTAAATTATTAATAAAATATTTAATAAAGAAGAACAATAATAGTATTAGAAGAATTTTTCAGACAAAAAAATAAATATATCTCTCTTAGTCAATTAGATATGAACTTGCAAAGAACGTGCTTTTGTTTTGCAAAGTACTATCACCGCGTGAAGACTTGTTTACCTTGGATCATTTTTTTTTTTTTTGGGTCAAATTTTACCTTGGATCATTGGATGCAATTATTGAGATTCTTCCGCTGCTGTAATTCACTCTTTTTTCACATGGGATGCTTCTTCTTTTTCTTCTTTTTGGTTGGATGTTAATTTCGAGGTGGGATTTCTCTGCTAAATCCGTCACAACTTCAATTAGGTTCACATTTCAATTGGCTGGGTGCTATTTTCAAACTATCACATTATTTTCTGAGCAAAAATTATCTATATTAATATATTTACTTAATATATTATTTTCGTAACAACAATATCTAAAACCTTCAAAACACTTCAACCAGCATCTTTAACAATACACACACATATTTTTTAATACTAATATTTAATGTTAATATTAACATATACCATAAAATTACATAATTTTATTGTATATACTCTTTTTATCACTTAATTCTATTTAACATTAGTATTATATTTGCTTATTACTAAATTAGTATTATATAATATTTACTTAATAAATAAAAAATTACATTTATTTGACACCAGCATTTAGATTAAATTATATTTATTTAATATTATTATTTATAGTAATAATTTAAATTATATATATTTAAAACTAAATAAGCTTATTAATGAACTAATAAACGAGTTTGATTGTGAGTTGGCTCATGAGTTTTTTTTTTTTTTTTATGAGTTTATTCGCAGGTGATTTTGTTAGGTTTATAGTGTTTTTGTGATGAGTTTTTAGTTTAAGTAATGTTTTAGTTAGGATAAGTTAATGTGAACATACACTTTTATGTTTTATTTGTATTTTGTAGGAAAAAAGGTCGAAAGATGGTGAAGGAGCAAGTTAGGAGCAAATTTGGAGCAAAATTCTGGGGTTAGAATTTCTATGGCGATCACAGAGGAAGCTATCAACGCAGGATGATCCTTGTCGAGTATCATGCCTTAAAAGCTAGGTTGTTGTGGCGATCGCAGGTTCCTTATGCGAGCGCAGAGTTCTAGTAACCTTAAAGGAACATGTTCATGTTTACAAGTTTAAAGGAACTGAGTTTTATGGAGTTTGATAGAGAAAATGAAAGAAAATTGAAAATTAGGCTTAAAGCGCACTTTCCTTATCATAGCTATTCTTTCATGTAGGGTAAATTGCATGGTGATCTCTTAGTATTAAATTGTGATTTCTAAACATAATCTCACAGTATACTTTGATTTTGAAAATACACTTCTGATCTTAATTCCAATAATTATAACTCAGAAGCTAACCTCATCAAATAAAATCATTTTTATGAGATGCACGATCAAACATATCTCTTTTAGTCAATTAGACAAGGACCGTAATTGATTAATTTCAAAACTAACATTACATCTTTCATGTATTATTCTAATTGAAATAACTAAAAATTGATCTCACCACAATACATTAGAAACTCGGGAAAACTTTACAGCAACTGGATTCCACGGATGTTCCAGTAGTCGTCTTCAGAGATTGGATTCAGAAATTGGGTATGGGCTTTTGAAAGCCCACACCTTGCGGTTGGCCTCAGTTTGTATTTTGTATTTTATTACATTTAATTATTAAGTTATTTTCTTAATTACATGTAAAATTACAATTGCCTCCAAACAAGTTTCAAATTTTACAATTAAGTCCAAATTGTTAATTAATTTCAATTTCATGCAATGTTGTCCCTCATTCATCATCATACAACCAAATATATAAAATAACAACCAAAAGAACAAGAAAATATATGTATAAAATAAATATAAAGCACATGCAAAGAAGTGGGGGAAGAAATGATTGCACCATTTTCACGCACAAAATAATAAATAAAATAGACAAAGGAAAATAAAATAAAATAAATAATAAAAGAAACTATCAATAAGGTCTATCTCTATAGTGACCAATTTGTCACGTCTAATTAATTTATCCTGAAAAATTTAAACAATTAGTCCCCATAAGCCTACAAGAGAAATAACAAAGTTACATTCTTAAAAATAAAAAAAGATGATTGCATTAATTTAATCATATAAATCATAACTAATAGATAAAATAAATATGACAAAATAAAACTAATAAATTGCAAAATAACAATTAATGAAAGAAAATAATAAACAATTCACATCTTATTTATAAGAAAGGACAAGCAAAAGTTAATTAAAATATTTACAAGAAAATTCATATAACAAAACAAATTATAAAAAGATAAATTTGACAGAATGTCAATGAAATGACAACATTAAAATTAACAAAATAAATGGATTTTAAGCATAACATTATATCATTAAAACATGTAAGCAAATGTAAATTGGTAAACAATGAAAATTTTGATTCGACCAATAAAAAAAAACCAAAGTATTAAAAGTATACTTGATAAAACACGAAAACAATAAAACAGAAGAAATAAAAGATCAATTAATGTAAAAGATAATTCTGTTTTTAAAAGAGACTATGGCAGCGCCTTATCAAATAAGACGTCGCCTAAATGCAATAGAGTGACACCTTAGCGAATAGGCACCGTCTTATTGCACTTTCAGGAAGAATTCCGCCTAAAAATTTGCTTTTCAAACTCAAAACAAAGATTACTTGCAAAAATGATGATTCTAAAGCTAGTTAATCACGGAAATCATGAACATCAACAACTTAACTATACTTAAAAACACAATTAAAACATCTCTACTTGAAAATAAAATTAAGATAAAAATTGAAAATGGAAGCAACATGGATTACTGTATTTGCAACACAAGCCACAACTCCTATCTTTGGCCCTTAAAGATAGCCTTACTTCTGAAATTTGCAGCAACTAAGGTACAACAGGTCTTACTTCGGTCTTTCTCCCCCTTTAGCCCTTCTTTTGAAAACCCTTATGGCTCCGCACCCCCCCTCCCCCCCCCCCCCCTCTCTTTTTTTTTTGTTTCTTCTTCTGCTACTTCTCCTTTTTGTTCTCTGCAGACCCTTTCTCAGTTCTTTTCTCTTTTGAATGATATTTTTTTTTTGCTTGTTACCCCTTTTCTCTCTTTTCTTTCTCTTTTTATCTTCCCTCTCTCCCCACTCTCTCCTCCTCAATCTTCTTCACTCACCAGCTTTATCTGATTTTCTTCTTGCTTTTTCTCTCGTGCTATTGGCAATAGACTTCCGTTATTTTGGGAGTCGTGCCAACAACCGGTAACGTTTATTTTGTTTTTGTTTGAAATCAAATCTACTTGTAGGCGGCGAGGTTTAGCGCACGCCCAAGTGTTGGTGACCACGATACTATGCAAGCTCAGGGCTTGCTAGGAAATACAAATATGGGCTTGAGGTCCATTATTGGAGATGGAGTCGCCACCCGAATGAAAACCGGGACACATTTATAACAACTAGATTCCACGGAGGTACCCAGAAGCCGTCTTCAGAGATCGGGTTCGGAAACTGGGTATGGGCTTGAAATGCCCACCCAACCTTGCGGTTGGCCTCCGTTTGTGTTTCATACTTTATTACCTTTAGTTATCAAATTATTTCCTTATTAATGTTGATTGCACACGCTTCCACTTTTACAACTTTACCAACTTTGCACATTAGTCCTATTTGCTTGCTTATTACCTTGGCAATTAAATAAATAAATAGAAAGAATATTACAATCATCCATTCAAAACAAAAGGGGAAAAGGATTAAGGATTACAATTCTTTGTACAATTATTACAAAAAATTACTCAAAGAAAACCTCTCAAGAACTACTTAACTCACTAATTAAATAGTGATTAGAAATCACTAAAACCTACAACAAATATGGTTAGCTTTATATTTAAATATAAACAATATTCATATAAATGATTCAAATTATATTTGCATATAAGTAGACATGAGTATTCACATAAGCATGAATTAATCATTTAAACAAGTCATCATTTAAACAAGTTAAGAATATAACAAATACATGAAACACTAAATGCTAAACATTATACGTGTATAAGATACAGGAAATATACTGAAAATATACTAGATATATACTAAATTGAAGTAGAGTTGTGGCTAAGTCTAGTGGAGAGGCGATCGCCTCTATGTGAAGATGCGCCTCAACAGGACACTACATCTCAAACAAATTACATACTTTCTCAAACGCTAAGCAATTCAAATATACATGCAAATAAACGTAAACCAGGAACTTAACACTTAAGAATTCACATATTCAAGCAATCATGATTTCATGTAACATCAAATAAATAACAAAATACTCAAAATAAACCAAAAAAAATAATCAATTTATGCTTTGAACATGAAAATGAAGCTTTAAAATCCAAAGGTGAGAATCCTCACTGAATGAAGAACTTCTGGAGCTCCTAACTCAGCCCTTAGAGTTTGTTTGATGATTTAAATGCAAGAAGTCCTCTTCTCTTTCAAAGAACTAGACTTTTTAAGCTTGAAAACCACTTATTTCCTTCTTTTCTCTTGTTTTTCCTAAGAACATTTTTTTTCTTTTTCTCTTGTTTTTTTTTCTAATAACCAAGCCTCTTCCCCCCTTTTCAAAATCAGGCCAAAACCCCACTTAAGTCCCTCTTTCTGTTCTCTCTCCAATATCACTCAAATCCAAGCTTACTCTCCACCTAGTATTTCTCATCATTGCCTTCTCTTTTCCAACCTATTTCTACCTTAAAAGTCTTTATTTTGTCCAAAAATGTAGAGATAAGGTGAAATAGGGTCGGTTTTGGAGTTAAATGCAGCAATAAATAGCATTTATTGTTGTAGGAGACAAGTGTGATGAGGCGACGCCTCATCAATGTTCAAGGTGAAGAGGCGATGCCTCTTCTGTGAGGAGATCACCTCTTCACCCAAGACCAGTGGTTTGGGCTTAGCCTTGTGTCTGAAAGGTTCAAGTTAAATTAAAGCTTTTGGATCAATTCTAAGAAGATCTCAAACTTTTCTTGCATTCGAGATACAAACTTTCTCATCACCGGGCTTTCGTTGCGGGCGTAAACTGAGGGTGTCTACAGTTTGCCCCCTTGGTTTTTCAAAATGCAGATTTATGAAATCATTTTTTTTTTGAAAAAGCAACATGCACATGAACAGTGAAATTGACATACCTGACCTACAAGCTTCGCTTGGGTCGTCAGTTTCGGGAATTCAAACCCGAAAAGGTCGAGCTTTGACTTGAAATGTGATCGTATTCCTCGGGTTTTCCTAGCCCGATCAGCCACTCACTATAAGTTTGGCATAAAGCCCATGCCTTTCTAATGCGAGCTTTACTCAGTAGAGAAGATAATGCGAGTTCCAAGCCTTTCTGACGCAGATCTCGACTTTGAAAAGTAACCGTGTTTCTCGGGTTTTCCTGGCCCGATCAGTTACTTATTATCAATGTGATCCCGGGTTTTCCTATCCCGAGTCCACTCGGAACTGATATCTTGAGTTTTCTTGGCCCGAGCAGTGTTTCTTATCATGATCCCGGGGACTTTATCAAGCCCGATCATCACTTTTCATCGAATCTCGGAAACTCTGTCAAGCTCTATCATCTCTTTTCTTCGAATCTCGGGAACTCTATCAAGCCCGATCATCTCTTTTCTTCAAATCTCAGGAACTCTGTCAAGCCAGATCATCGCTTTTCTTCGAATCTCGGGAACTCTATCAAGCCCGATCATCGCTTTTCTTCGAATCTTGGGAACTCTGTCAAGCACGATCATCGCTTTTATTTGAATCTCTAGAACTCTGTCAAGCCCGATCATCGCTTTTCTTCGAATCTCAGGAACTCTGTCAAGCCCGATTATCTCTTTTCTTCGAATCATAACCCTCCACTTCTCTATAATTTTGATTTCGGTATGCACCCGAATGATGAAATAAAGAATCTTCTGCTTCCTCGTATTTTCCAATTTTCTTGATTTTTTTAATTTTTTTAAGGTTCCGCCAGGGATGCCTATGTGGTGGGCCACATTTCTTTCAGTATAATGGGCTTCACCCTAACTTTCACTTTTCTTTTTCACAAGCTTTCCAGCTTTCCCCCTCCCTTTTCTTATATAAACTCCTTTTCTTTTCTCAAAAGATTTACTTTCACCTTTCCTCTCCTTTTAAATTCCCTCGACTTTCTTTGCACTTTTCGACATGGATGTTGCACGGACTCCAGATTTACCAGTGTGGGATTGGGTTGCACCCCCTTTACATCCTGCACACACCTTTGGACTCTCTGCGACTGACGAGATTCCTCTTCTGTTGAGTTTGCCGACCTATATTTTCGGATTGGCTACTAGAAAGGTATGCACCCATTTTTCTTCAATTATTTCTGCAAATAGGATTAAATAACATCAGGTTATGATTAGGGATTCATGTTTAATGATTTAACCAAGATAAAAATGCATGGAATGCATGAAATTGCAAAAATTTGAAATTAGGTGTCAAAATGCTGACACGAAGAGGAATCGCCTCTTCGGTGAGGCGATGAGGCGATTGCCTCCTGAGAGGAAGGCGATGCCCTCCTAAGAGGAAGACGATGCCTCTTTAATGATCTGGCAAACCTCAGAAGGTGATTGCCTCCTGAGGAGGAGGCGACGCCTTTACAATGGGGCGATCACCCCTACGCGAAGAGGCGATCGCCCCTTCGATAGTGATCTGGGAAAAAATTTTGGATTTTAATGCATGATCAAATTCAACTTCCTGTTTTGTCTTGCAGATGGATTCCCACACATTCAAAAGGTGCTGGGAACTTTAGTGGTGTGCGGTCCTGGTATGATAGCTTCCTCGGTGTGATCAGGGATTGGATTCGCGACACCAGTTTTGAGCATTTCATCCTCACCCTTCCGAGTGAGAAGGGGCATACAGACTACCAGCCACTCTATGCACTGATGGAGAGGTAATTTGAGACCACGCACACCTTCCATCTTCTTTTTGGTGAGCTGACCTTGGATCCTATCTCCTTCGCAGCTATTACTGGGATTCAGTGTGCTGGGGATTCTGTTCCCTTTGATGCGAGTATACACCGGATCATTCCTGACTGTATTACTTACATCGAGCGGCTTTTGGGGATAGTTCCAGACATAAAAGGGACCCATACCATTAAGATTGACTCAATCCGGAGCTACTACACAGCAGCAAGGGTGGCGGCTGCCACTTCTGGTCGTCAGATCGATCAGGTGGTGAGAGCTTTCTTGGTTTACCTCTTTGGGATGACCTTATTTATGGATACAGCGAGCTCTATTGATCTCATCTTCCTACTGCCACTATAAGATTTGGATCTTATGGCTACATATGATTGGGGCAGCTGCGCCCTTGCTTATCTTTACAGGAGCATGGATGAGATTGTACGAGGAGCTAGGCGATTTTGTGGTTTTTGGCATGCCATTCTGGTATTCTCT
This sequence comes from Mallotus japonicus, assembly GCA_949634005.1. Classification (NCBI taxonomy): domain Eukaryota; kingdom Viridiplantae; phylum Streptophyta; class Magnoliopsida; order Malpighiales; family Euphorbiaceae; genus Mallotus; species Mallotus japonicus. The sequence goes on from CATIWK010518166.1 coordinate 16,914, forward strand.
TTTATCCTCTTCTTTGTTTATTTCACTAGTTGTTGCTGTCATTGCATTAACAATCTTCCTTTGACAGGTCTGGGCCTTAGAGTTGGAGTTGATCATTGGCATCACCCGAGTCATCGATACTCCTTTCCCTGCTTTGGCTCGATGGGGCCCAAGTCGTGCTTGGAAGAGACATTTAGCTCGAGTACATATGCATCGAGAGTGTTTGAACACGCTGACCTTTGAGGAGGTACCTGAAAAAAAAAGAAATTAGTTAGTGATTATATATGCAAAATCAGTTTTACTTATCTTGTTTAAATCTTCTTGCAGTTGCATTCTGATTTATGGGGGCCTCAGGCTGAGTGGACGCCCACCATGGCTCATTCCATACCAAAGCTGGTGATGAGAGTTCTACTTCAGGGCCCTGATTGCAGAGTCTGGTACCTTGGTGAGAGAGTATTCCAGTGGGGTCGGGGCGCTAAGGTGAGACTACCACCTTTTTCTCCTCCTCGTGGACTTTTCTAGGCACATCTACTAGAGGGGGAGCAGCTTAACTAGGCTCTCGCTGGAAAGGACATGAGACGGTACCATGAGAGGACCAAGTCTCGCTACATGAACTTTGTACGAGCTCATCTTTTGCAGAGGGTACCTCTGACTACACCAGCATCTCAGGTAAGTGTATAATTATATCAAATATGCAAATTTGATTTTACATTTGTTTTCTACTTCTTTGCTAATTCGAATATCCTCAGGCACCAGTTAAAAGACCCGCTATTCATATCATACCTACTCTGCAGGAGAGACCATCTAAGCATCCCCTAGTTGAGCATGTAGGCACCTCGGCTAGTGCACCACCTGCTGAGGATCCTTCCAGTTCCCAGTCTCAGATAGCGATTGGCAAACTGGCTGCTCCTCTCGACTTGATGGCCCAGTGTTGGCTACCTTTTGGTGATTTGTCTCGCCAGTCTCTGACATTGGATGAGGGTATAGAGCCCGCTTTTATCCCAGCAGCTGCTACTCATATAAGTCCTTTTCTCAACTTATTTTTGAATTAACTTCCATAAAGACTTAGTATCAATAGCTTGTTAATAACTTATTCCATTCATGCATATTCCTCGAGATCAGGGTGAGTACATCTACAAACTGGTTGGGGCCCACTAAGACTACCTGATGCATGTTACACATCAATGGAAGGTAATGCACTTTTCTATATCTTCATGTATGTATGCTTTCATGATTATTTACCTTTCATTGCATCTTGGTAGGTTCGAGATGAGGCTAGAGAGGCTAGAGTAGCAGCTCTCAAGGCCCAGCTAGTTGCTCTTCAGGTTGATGATGAGGACGATGCTGGTGAGGATGAGGTTGATGAAGGAGAGGGCGAGGAGCACCCTGGAGATGGCGATAATGCTCATGCTGATGATCCTTCCGATGATGATAGGGCGGATGACGATGATGATTGGCATAATGCTGGAGAGGATGAGGCTGATGACACTGATGATGAGTCGAGGAGTTCTCCTTTGATGCTTTTTAGCATAGGATCCTAGATCAGGATTATTCTTTTGGACTTGTAGAGTTTCTAGGCTATTTACAAAGCCAAATTTTGCTTTTAAAACCTCTATTTTGTTTTACACTGAATAATGGAAACAAGAACAATTTGCATTTAATTCACATTTCAGATCAGTAAAAGTACTATTTTATTTCAAATTTGCACTTTCAATTTATTGAAAATAGGTTCACAGTATTATTTTCTGTAGAAACGTCAAAAGAAAATACAACAACTCTGCTATAGCTGTGTCGCCTCTTTGACGAGGCATCATCTCATTGTGAAGAGGCGACAATAAATTGCCTCATCACGTTGAGGTGTCGCCTCACCGTAAAGGCAATCGCCTTTTCAACTAGCAGCCTGCAGCTATAGAAACCCCCAAATTCCGTTTTCAAATCCCTATCTCTCATTTTCGCGATTTTCTGCACCTTCTCTGCTTGAATAACATCCCACACTCTTAAACATGACTGAAAGAAACCTAAAACAGATGCAAACAGTACTGAAAAGCTTGGATGGTGAATCTTGGGCTAGATTGTAACCATTTCATTTGTCCATCTTCCGATCCATGCATGCAAGAAGAATCAACTTCTCATTTTTGCATTTCTTGCTCAGTTTTGGGATTCTCAGAAACACGTCTTCAGGTTTAATACTGTCGAATTATGCCCCCTGCCCGAAGAATTTGAAGCTATTCTGGGCTGTCAACTTGATTCTATCTATCATATTACAATCTCTCCTCTCAGAATCCCGGATATGCATTCTATTCAACTTCAGATGGCTAGGATGTTTGATCTTGCTCCCCAGTTTTATCTTTATCATATTTTCAACAATGAGGTTCTAACTAACTCTCTTCTAGAGGTAGTAGTGGTTGTAGACAATAAAGGAATGTATTGGTCCCGGATGATGGCTCTATACCTCTATGCTCAATTCCTGCTTGTATCTCCTTCAGGCAATTATGACCCAAAGATTCTTTTCTATCATCGACCAAGTAGAAATGGGTCTTAACCCTTTCCCGCTTATCCTAGCAAAAACTATTGTTGGCTTGGACAACTTTGTAGAAACAAGATGATTCTCTGGGAGTCCTTTGTTGCTGGAGGTTAGCTATCTTCCATTTTCTTTATTCATTGTCTTTCCACCACTTTTACTAATTTCTCATTATCTGTATTCATAACTTGCTTAGGCATGGTTTCACGAGAAGCTGAGATTGCTGGAACCTCCTAGAGATATCACACGTTATAGGGCTAAGCACTGTCATACTTGGCAGCTTCATCCTGTACTAGAAAACATTCAAAGCTAGCTGGCCACTTCCCCTAATATGCTGACACAGTGGATGTGTCCATGGTGGAGACTGCAGCATGTGACTATTCGGAGCTATACGCACTGTGTTCCAGTGGCTGGTTTGCATTTTGCTACTTTCTACAATCCTACAAGGCTTTGCAGATAGTACGGATAGAAATAACTGATCCCTGAGCTCGTGCATGAGTTTGAACCAGGTCCACTCACTCAGAACTTTCTGGAGAACCTGACTGCAACTTGGCCTTAGAGAATCATTCAGAGGGGCCTTGACTACAATGGAGATCCATCCACTGATGACCAGTATAAAGCGTGGGTTCAAATGCAACAAATAGAAAAGGATGATTTTATCATTAGCAGGAGAACAAGGGCGTTGCAAGCATCTAGTGCTCAGGGTGTTCAAAAGAAGAGAAGACAAGATTAGTTTATATAATTTAATATTTATCTGCTTTTTGTTGAATGAAATTTCCTTTTAATTAAACAGTGTGTAATAAAGCATTTAATGCAACATTTAATAATAACAAAGGCAATCCATTCCATTTAAATTAAGTATAAAGCGAGAATACATTTTGCTTCTTACATATCTCATGTTGTTAGTTGGCTTGCCCTTGCAAGTTTTCCAACTAACTATTTTTCACTCTCTCTCCCCTTTTACATGTCTTTTATTTTTGCCTAGACCGCCTCTTTCAAGGTTTTCAATCCAGCAGGACCTTTTAATTTCTTCTTTTTGTAGTCTCTAACTTTTGCCTAGGCAGCCCCATTTTTTAGGCTTTCTCCCTAGTGAGACTTCACAGAAAGTACTTCTTTAGTTTATCGAGGTTGATGGGCTCTTTAAACTCATTCCCTTCTAGATCGAAAATGATAGTAGCACCCTTAAAGAATAGTTTCTTCAACAGATACGATCCTTCCCAGTTTGGCTTGAATTTCCCTCTCGGATCTGTCATTATCGGTCTTGTCAGCTTCAAAACCAAATCACCCTCTTTGACTTTCTTAGGCTTAATCTTCTTGTTATAAGCTCGAGCTATTCTCTTTTGGTAAAATTGAGTGTGATACTTAGCTTTCAGCCTCCTTTCATCTAACAAGGTCAACTGAGCTAGCCGACTCTCCACCCACTGGTATTCAGGAATCTTGGACTCCAACAGTACTCTTAACGACTGGATTTCGACTTCTACTGGTAGCACTGCCTCACATCCGTAAACCAAAGAATAAGGAGTAGCTCCAGTTGAAGTTCGGGCTGTGGTCCTATATCCCCATAATGCAAACTGTAGGTAATAGGCCTAATCTTTATAATTTTCCAGGGTTTAAGCCAAAATCCTCTTCACATTCTTGTTCGCGGCTTCTACAGCTCCATTGGCCTGAGGTCGATATGGGGATGACCTATGATGCTTAATCTTATACTCTTTCAACAAAACGGTTGTTTCTGCTCGAAACTGAACACCATTATCACTAACAATATAATGCGGCAGCCCGTACCGGTAGATTATGTTCTTTTCGATGAACCTCGCCATCTGCTTTGATCCGACAGTGACATATGCTTTTGCCTCGACCCACTTGGAAAAGTAGTCAATCGCTACCATAATGTACCGATGACCATTCGACGCTTTCGACCTCACTTCTCCTATGATGGCAATACCCCATGCTGCAAATGGCCATGGAGAAGTCAATCCCTGAAGTTCCATGGACGGTAAATGACTGACATCACCATATGCTTGACAGTTATGGCATTTTCTCATGAACTTCACGCAATCCGTTTCCATTGTTAACTAGAAATAGCCTTGACGTGCTATCTTCTTAGCTAAAACTGTTTCATTCATATGTGGACCACATACCCCTTCATGGATTTCTTCCATAAGCTTCTGACCTTCATCCTTATCAACACACCTCAAATGTACTCCTGTCGGTGCTCTCTTATACAACATTCCATTTGTGACTGATAAATTACCGAGACAACATCCTGAGAGACATTCTTTCTTTCCTATCAACATCTTCGGGAAACTGCCCCGTTTCTAGATATTGCTGTAAATTATAGAACCATGGTTTCTCTATAGAGTCAACTGGCATTACCCTTATCTCTTCATAATAAGGAATTCTAGATTTGACAAGAATAAGAGGTTTGACGGTGGTTTGCTCCCTTTCTTCCCATGTAGAAGCTAGAGTGGCCAAAGCGTCTGCCATTTGATTCTCTTCTCATGGCAAGTGTACAAATTTGCACTGAGAGAAGGATAAAAGGATAGTAGTAGAATAATCCCAATACAGCTTGAGTTTATCTTCTCTCATCTCCCACTGGTTGGAAATCTATTTCACCACTAGCATTGAATCTCCATACACCGTAATTTCTTCTGCCCCTATGCTTCTGAGTGCTTCCAGACCATAGATGCAAGCTTCATACTCGGCTTGATTGTTGGTAGCTTTGAATTCTAATCTTTTTGCCATTGGGATCATTTCTCCTTCTAGTGAGATCAGAATTACACCGATGCCAGCTCCTTTGTTATTGACTATACCATAAAAGTACATTATCCATGTCTGGATTTCTATTGCCCCCAGATGTTCATCTGGAAACTCTAATTCCTATTCTTATTCATCGTCAACTGGATTCTGAGCTAGGAAGTTTGCCACTGCTCTTCCTTTTATCACCTTCTTCGTTACATAGTCAATGTCGAACTCGGTAAGCAGAACTAGCCAACGAGCTAATTTCCTTGTAAGGGATGGAGTTTGCTGAAGATATCTTAAAGGATCATGCTTGGAGACTGCTTGAATCCTATAAGATTGAAAATAGTGTTAAAGCTTCTTCGTAGCCCAAATCACCGCTAGACAGGTCTTCTCTACAAGACTATAGTTGGACTCGTAGGGAAGAAGTTTCTTACTCAAGTAGTAAACCATGTGCTCGACCTTTCCACTGCCTTCTTGGGCCAACATCATACCCATTGCCTCTTTCTCGATTGCTAGATAAAAGTTCAACAATTTGCCCGGCCTCGGTGCTTGTAGAATTGGAGGATTCATCAAGTAATTCTTGATAGTTTCAAATCCTTGTTGACACTTTTCATCCTATATGATTGGCTAATTCTTCTTTAGAAGCTTGAAGATTGGCTCACAGATTGTAGTCAACTTGGCAATGAACCTACTGATATACTGTAATCACCCGATGAACCCTCTGACTTCTCTCTCAGTCTTTGGTACAGGCATTTCTCTGAACGCTTTGACTTTGTCAGGATCCACCTCTATTCCCTTCTGACTGATGATGCATCTCAGTAATTTTCCAGAAGTTACTTCGAAAACACACTTCTTTGGATTCATCCGGAGATTATACTTTTCAGCCCTGGCCAGGAACTTATCAAGAGCCTCGAAATGTCCTTCTCGCGTTGGAGACTTCACCATCATGTCATCCACATACAGTTCGATCTCTTTATGGACCATGTCATGCAATAGAGTGGTAACCATCCTCTGATAAGTAGCTCCTATGTTCTTCAATCCAAATGGCATGACTGTATAACAATAAACACCCTACACCCTATTCAGTGATAAATGAAGTTTTTAGTTTGTCAATCACCGCCATCATGATCTGATTATACCCCGAGAAACCATCCATAAAAGAATACATGGCGCTGGATGCCGCACTATCAACTGGAGTGTCGATATGTGGTAAGGGAAAATCATCTTTAGGACAAGCCTTGTTTAAATCTCTGTAATCTACGCACATCCTGACCCTTCCATCTTTCTTCGGAACTGGCACAATGTTCGCCAACCATTAAGTGTCATCGACCACCTCCAAGAATTTCACCTTCAGCTACTTTTCCACCTCTTCTTTGATTAAAAGAGCCCATTCTGGCCTCAATCGCCTCTTCTTCTGCTTTATAGGTGTAATGTGAGGATATGTGGGAATTGCATGTTTTGTAATCTCTCTGTCAATCCCTGGCATGTCTTCATAACCCTAAGCAAATACTTTCCGTCTTCTTTTAATTACTTATTTTATTTTCTCTCTCTCATCAGGAGTTTCATCAGAAGCAAGAAGTATATTCTTTGGATTATCGCATGTGCCTAAATTAAATGATTTAGTTTGCATTGAATTAATGTCAAACATATATGCATGGAATGATCATCACACATAGTATAACCATTAGGCAAAACATCACACAAATAAGCAAAGTCAGAGTTTTTTGCATTAACTTTAGAACAAAAAAGATCGTCATCAGAGTTAAATAGGTTAGAAAAGGAAACTTCAAGGTCATCATAGAAAACATCTATGATTGACTTAAAAAAAAAGACTCGAAGCTACAGTCATTTTCCTGGTCATTAGCTTCCTTTGTCTCCTTTACAGAGATGTCCTCTTCAGGTTGTGAAGACTGCACCAACTCTTCTACTACCAGCTCTTCAACAGTTGGTTCTATGATCCCATTCATTTCTTCTGTAAAGATCTCAAATCCCGGGACCAATTTCTCTGATATCATCACTGGCTCGGGTTTACAGGTGTAGGGGTAGTTAGTGCCTTCTGCTACAAATGTCTCCCACAATGTCTGCTTCTTAGCCTTACCCTTTGATTTCTTTGACTTCTGATAACCCAATCCATGCCTCAGAAAAGGGACTTTCAGCTCCACAAACTCCGATGGACCCTGCTGGTTCTTTCTTAACCCCATTCCAGGTAGGAAGTTCATTTTCTTTATCATGATTGCTATCTTCAGGTTCAATTCATCTTTATAAATTATACAAACTTCGAACCTTGGGTTGATTGGAATTTCATTGGGTGTTAGCTTCAAAGCAGCAACGACAGCTTCAGTCTCTGCCGAGATGGTTACCACTCGACCTTCATGTGGAAATTTGATTTTTTGATGCAAAGTCGAAGGCACTCCTCCAAGAGGATGGAACCATGGTCTCCCAAGTAAGACAATAAAAGCAACCGGGATATCGATTACATGAAGATTAACCCAAGACTCGATGGGTCCTATTTTAGTCAATGCTCTGAAGGTTCCCTCCATAGGCCTTTTTGTATCATCGTAGGCCTTGATGACTACCTCTGAAGGTTTCAAGTCTGCAACAGTCAATCCCAGCTTTGGTAGGATCTTCAAGGGACAAACATTAATAGCAAACCCATTGTCCATCATTACACAGCAGGTGAGCTTTCCCTTTACTTCAGCCTTTATGAATAATGCTTTATGGTGATCCCTCCCTTCTAGGGGCAAATCCTCATCTGTAAACATCACAGCGCCTTGATGACTCTCAGTCAAAGAACACACCATCTGTTCGGGACTATGATTGATTGGAACTTTCTTATTGTCTAAAGCCATCACTAGTGCTTCCCTATGGGCTTTGGAGTTCATTAGCAACTCCCAAACACTAGCAAGAGTTCTTTCATCTCTCTTGGCTTTGATTACTTCCTCATATTTCTTCTCTGAATTCATGTCTTCCTCCTGTAGCTCAATAGATTCTACTTCTCCCACTTTCTCTTTACCCTTCTTAGTTGGAGGGATTTCTTTTTGTTTATTGGCTTTCCATAAATCAATTGGTCCATCTCCCTCCTCATTTGAACTCCAGATATCCAGAATACTGATTTTAAGATCCTTGACCTGTTGATTGAGATTCAGGCTTTTAGTTTTTAGTTTTAAAGGTGTAGGTGTAGGGGTAGTATCAACAAAGGAGTTAAAAACTTCTTCCTCTGTCAATCCTGTGTTTATCATCATGAGACGTGGATTTGGTGGTGGCATATTGTAGTAATTTGGTAGGGGGTTATTTCTGGTGTTTGGTAATGTGATTTTCCCTGAATCAATCAGGTTTTGAATCTCGTGTTTCAGGCGACCACAGTTATCAGTATCATGGCCAATGGTTTGGTGGTACTTGCAGTAGAATTTTAGATCAGTGTTTGGGAATAGAGGTCTTTGGGCAAAGGTCATAGCAGATTATTCTCGATTAGCTTTTCAAGAACCTTGGAAAGAGGTTTCCCTAGGTTGGAGAATCTGCGAGGCTCTCTGATAGCATTAATCTGGACATGATGACTCGGACCGATACTACTGCTAGATCCACTCCCTTCTTTACCCACAGATCTTCCACTGAAAGACTTCCTCTCTTGTGTCAAGTTAGATTCTTTCTGCACTTTGAATCGGTATAGCTCCTCAAAATTCCTGATCCCTAAGTCTTTTAACTTCTTGGATAATGGAAGCACACATCCCTCGATCGTGATTACAAGTTGATCACTTTTAGAAGGTCTATGTTTCATTTGTGCCAGTTTTGCTCTCCATCTGATCAGAAAGTCAGCAAAGGGTTCGTTGAACTTTTACCTGATATTCTGCAAATCTCTCAAAGATGCCTCCATCTGAATGTTAAGGCTATATTGTTTGACAAATGTAGCACACAACTCCTCCCAATCAGCTTGGACATGAGATTCCAAGGAATAATACCATATGATCGGTGCTCCCTCGAGAGACAGAGGAAACTGCTTGACAATCTGAGACTTATTCAAGCTAGTTTTTCTCATATGAGTCGCATACTGTTTGAGGTGAAGATGGGGATCTTTAGTACCAGTAAACTTCTTTATATCAGGGAATTTGAACTTCCGAGGTAAAGGGTCATCGTCTTCACCCAAACTCAAATCAGAGTAGTTAATTAGAGCGTCAATGCCCTTCTCTTTTATCTGTAATTTCATTTGAGCCATAGATTTGATAAGATCTTTGGCCCATTCTAGTTTTTCTATATTCTTCAGAATATCAACCTTTTGACGAATTATTGGTTCAGCTAACAAGGTTTCCTAATCATCATCTAATTGCTGCCTCCCAAAATCCTCGGCATTAAGATCAAAAGGCTGTGGTGGAGGTGTGGGTGCAGGTACAGGTGCGGGTGTAGGTGGTTCTTACCTGGTTGAACTCATTTCTGCCATCATCTCTCTTATGATAGTCCTGGTCTGTTCTGCCATCTCTATCTTAAACTTTTCTGGATCAAAACTAGGCGATGCTGTTTTTTTTTGACATCCTGATTAACCGGCCGGTGCTAGAGCGGGTCCACGTGGATGATTGGTCTGAATCTATGTCTGCAAACATTGCTGATTAGAAACATGCATGACGTGTATGCATGATATGTAGACTTTTAAAAAGAATAGAATAAATATTCTATTTACATGTAACATATATCATGGGAAAAAACTCTTCAAAATGAAATCTCCACCCTTATTTCTTCCACACACGTATTCATGGTGAGTTCCTTTTCCTAGGATTATTGGCCGGGTTTTAATTATCAACAGGGGATAATAAAACCGACATATACAAAGAAACTCTCAAAATGATACAAACAAGTAACAAACTCTTTCGAATAAAGCCAAAGTCCATTTTGATGGGCCAAGTTCCAACATTAGGAGTCCACTTTGTCAAAAATCCATTTGAGATGGGCTAAGAATAGGCATAAAAGGCCCATTTTTGACAAGGTTTGTTCATAATGGATTTGAATAGGCATGAGAGGCCCACTTGGATAAGGTCCATTTACAAATGGGCTATGATGGGCTTGAAAGGCCCACTTTTAATATAATCCATTGTGAATGGGCTTAGGCTTTATAGCAAGGTTTGTTATATGGCACAAAACACATGCATTTGGAAAATTTTAGTGGAAATTTCTAAGTTATTACATGAGCTTGGTTAAGGGTAATAAGCTACGGCTCCCACAGCTATATACCTCCATTACGTCTCCCCACTCAAGGGTCTGTGCGACGTGGCTAAGTATGTACTGTGAGTGGTAATAGGCGATATTCCACCACCAGGATTGAATGAAACACAGGTAGCGAAGTATGGACCATTACAGTTTTATTTAGGGACTGATGTGCACACTATGTGATCATGTGTAGTGAATGCAGTAATATGCAAAGGAAATAATTTAATAACTAAGGATGATAATTTACAAAAAACTGGAATCAGCTTCTCTATCCTCAGTGGAGTCATCACTGTAGGCGGCGGGGTTTGGTGCACGCCCAAGTGTTAGAGACCACGGCACTGTGCAAGCTCAGGACTTGCTAGGAAATACAAATATGGGCTTGAGGCCCATTATTGGAGATGGAGTCGCCACTCGGATGAAAACCGGGACACACTTATAGCAACTAAATTCCACGAAGGTACTCAGAAGCCGTCTTCAGAGATCGGGTTCGGAAACTGGGTATGGGTTTAAAATGTCCACCCAACCTTGCGGTTGGCCTCCGTTTGTGTTTCATACTTTATTACCTTTAGTTATCAAATTATTTCCTTATTAATGTTGGTTGCACACGCTTCCACTTTTACAACTTTACCAACTTTGCACATTAGTCCTATTTGCTTGCTTATTACCTTAGCAATTAAACAAATAAATAGAAAGAATATTACAATCATCCATTCAAAACAAAAGGGGAAAAGGATTAAGGATTACAATTCTTTGTACAATTATTACAAAAAATTACTCAAAGAAAACCTCTCAAGAACTACTTAACTCAATAATTAAATAGTGATTAGAAATCACTAAAACCTACAACAAATATGGTTAGCTTTATATTCAAATATAAACAATATTCATATAAATGATTCAAATTATATTTGCACATAAGTAGACATGAGTATTCATATAAGCATGGATTAATCATTTAAACAAGTCATTATTTAAACAAGTTAAGAATATAGCAAATACATGAAACACTAAATGCTAAACATTATACGTGTATAAGATATAGGAAATATACTGAAAATATACTAGATATATACTAGATTGAAGCAGAGTTGTGGCTAACTCTAGTAGAGAGGCGATCGCCTCAACGATGAGGCGATTGCCTCTATGTGAAGAGGTGGTGCCTCTTTGAAGAGGCGTCGCTTCCTCAACAGGACACTACATCTCAAACAAATTACATACTTTCTTAAAACGCTAAGCAATTCAAATATACATGCAAATAAACGTAAACCAGGGACTTAACACTTAAGAATTCACATATTCAAGCAATCATGCTTTCATATATCATCAAATAAATAACAAAATACTCAAAATAAACCAAAAAATAATCAATTTATGCTTTTAACATGAAAATGAAGCTTTAAAATCCAAAGGTGAGAATCCTCACTAAATGAAGAACTTCTGAAGCTCCTAACTCGGCCCTCAGAGTTTGTTTGATGATTTGAATACAAGAAGTCCTCTTCTCCTTCAAAGAACTAGGCTCCTTAAGCTTGAAAACCACTTCTTTCCTTCTTTTCTCCAAGTTTTCTCTTGTTTTTCCTTTTCTTTTTCCTAAGAACGTTTTTTTTCCTCTTGTCTTTTTTTTTTCTAATGACCAAGCCTCTTCCCCCCTTTTTAAAAAGCAGGCCAAAACCCCTACTTAAGTCCCTCTTTCTTTTCTCTCTCCAATTTCACTCAAATCCAAGGTTACTCTCCACCTAGTATTTGTCATCATTGCCTTCTCTTTTCCAACTCATTTCTGCCTTAAAAGTCTTTATTTTGTCCAAAAATGCAGAGATAAGGTGAAATGGGGTCAGCTTTGAAGTTAAATGTAGCAATAAAATAGCATCTATTGCTGCAGGAGACAGGTGTGATGAGGCGACGCCTCATCGATGTTCAAGGTAAAGAGGCGGCGCCTCTTCGGTGAGGCGATTGCCTCTTCACCCAAGACCAGTGGTTTGGGCTTGGGCTTGAAGGCTAGTGGGTTAAGGTTCAAGGCTTGTGTCTGAAAGGTTTGGGTTAAATTCAAGCTTTCGGATCAATTCTAAGAAGATCTCGTACTTTTCCTGCATTCGAGATACGAACTTTCTCATAACCGGGCTTTCGTTGCGGGCCCAAACTAAGGGTGTCTACACTACTAAGGCGCCACCTTTACATTAGGTGGTCGCCTTAGTAGCGAATTGGGCTGTTAGAACAATTTGGGCTTTTTTGAGCTTTCCTGGGCTCTCTTGGGCCTTAAAGGAAAAATAGATTGACCCGGACTTTACTGGACTTAAATACTTGGACTGTTCTCATCATCGAGCCTCTACTCGTGGGCTGGACAAACCTAGTGCTGACAACCCCCCACACACACACATATATATATATATATATATGTGTGTGTGTGTGTGTGTGTATGTGTGTGTGTGGTATACAATACATATATGGTATACCATATATAAAAACTAAATATGATATATATATACACATACGAAGGGGTAGGCAAAATTACAAAAAGTCTTCACTCATTATTACATAAAAATTGGATAAATTAGTCATTTACTAATAAAAGTAAAATTAAATTAATTAAAATATAATTCTAATTTATTTGAAAGTCTATTTCCTATTCTAATTAGATTAACTTCTATTTTATCTCTAATAAAAATTAAATTAATTAAAATATAATTCTAATTTGATTAAGAGTTTGTTTCCTATTTTAATTAGGGTAAAAGTTTCCTATTTTAATTAGGTTAACTTCTATTTTATCCTTAACAAAATTAAATTATTGAAAATATAAGTAGTAATTTTGTTAAAAATACATATTTTATATATTTTAACTAGGTCTACTTATATTTTATCTAATATTAATCAAATTAGATAACATAATTTTATAAGTTTCACTATATTAAATTTAATAAGTAAATAATTAAAAGTAAAATAAATTATTATGTTGTAATATAACACTATCAAAACTTCTATTTTGTGCCTATATCACCATGATTTAACATTTCAGATTTCTATTAAACATATGCATTGCTAGCGTGGATAAGCGATTGAAATCAAACAAATTCAGGCGCGTCAGTGGCATTTTATCTCTGACTTAGACAAGACTTCGAATGCTCCTTTTCACCCCTAAACTTTACCATTTTGGTTTATTGCACCCCTTAACTTTCAAATTTGCCTATTGCACATCTCAACTTCTATTTTGTGCCTATATCACCCATAATTCAGAGCATTAGAGTGCGTGTACAGAAAATGAGCTAACGTGTCAAATATCATGCCAACATGGACATATTTCAGTATATATGTTGACCTTTTTTTACCATGGAAAAAAATAAAATGGTGAAATATTTGAATAAACTTTAGTAAAATCCTTAATTACAAAATCCCTAATTCATAAAATCTTTTGATTCACAGACTCAAACTCAAAGCACTTACATCAAACCTCCTCAACAAGCCTTTCTATTCTTCGAAACCCCATTCTTCTTCAACACCCACTTCGCTTTCCCTTGTGTTCAAATCCCATTCTTTGGTCATTTGCAACTCTGTCGTTGTAGCACCATCCTTTGCCTCCAACATTTCCAAAGAGTGTAAAGTGAAGTATGTGAAGGCTAAACAGATCATTGACAGTAGAGGGAATCCAATTGTTGAGGTTAATCTTATTATTGATGATCATAGGTGATATAGGCACAAAATAGAAGTTGAGATGTGCAATAGGTAAATTTGAAAGTTGAGGGGTGCAATAGACCAAAATGGTAAAGTTTAGGGGTGAAAAGGAACATTCGGCCTATTGAAATATGTCCATGTTGGCATGATATTTGACACAGTCAGCGCATGTTCTGTACACACGCTCTAATGCTCTAAATCATGGGTGATATAGGCACAAAATAGAAGTTAAGATGTGCAATAGGCAAATTTGAAAGTTGAAGAGTACAATAGGCCAAAAGCGTAAACTTTAGGGGTGAAAAGGAGTATTCTGCCTTAAATTATTAGATAAATAAATGACACTTTTATTATTTTTAAACCTTATATTTAATAATAATAATAATAATAATAATAATAATAATAATAATAATAATAATAATAATAATAATAATATTATTATTATTATTATTATTATTATTATTAT
>CATIWK010518283.1:0-16885 GCA_949634005.1 Mallotus japonicus
TAATGATTTGATTGCCACTTCTTTATTTGATATTAAATTTCACCTAGTTTGGTTTTGACCTATTTTGACAAATTTAAATATAAATTAGTATTTAGTCATATCTATGTTTAAAATTAATTTTTCATTTTTAATTTGAATATTCAAATATTAAAATTCTTAATAAAATTAAAATTATGTTTTTATTATATGTATCACAAATTATTTCATGTATTAATAATAACAAAAATATGCGAAGATGAAATTTGATTCACCAAATGGAGCTATTCTCTAACATAAGTTTGAAGCCAAATGGAGCTATTCTCTAACATAAGTTTGAAGCACATCTTTATTTGATATATATATATATATAGAGAGAGAGAGAGAGAGAGTATATATATAGAGAGAGAGTACATGCTGCATCCAGCGCTCGAGAAAATATTTTTTCCGGTGAATGCCTCTAAGAACAGAAAAGTCAACACTGTTTCATTTCTGAGGAAATTCCCAAATGTCAAACTGAGTGCAAAACACATCCCTGCACTTCACCCCATTGAAAAAAGGTCATGAAGCTGGAAATAGCAATAAGTCCTAATTTTTATTGGTTGTTTATTGAAATTTTCACACAATATTACTATTTTTTTTTTCTTTTTACAAGTTTCGGGTTGAGTTGGTGAATGGTGATGTCATTGGTGGCGAAGGCTTTTTAAGTTTTTTTTAAATAAAATCAATAAGATTATATTACTTAATAACAATAATAATAATAAGTTATTAAATATAATAATATTATTTAGCTCATTAATAAGATTAGATTATTTACTAAATATAATAATTAATAAGTTATCAAATATGATAATAACAGCATATTTTAATTAAAAATTATAAAATTTGAAATTATACAATGCTAATTTTCTTATTTAAATATTTTCTAGTTTAAATTGAAATATAATGGGCATTTCACATTTTTATTTGTTGTTGATAATGATAACTTGATTTTCGGAACCTCCGAGTCCTGCAGTCAAGCAATCAACAAGAAACAATATGAGATTTGGGGTTTCCCCCACAAACCCTCCAATGCTTAAGTTAGAGAGGGTAGAGAGAGAATTTAGAGAGATAATGGGAGAGAGCTTAAAGCTGAAAGAATAGAATGAATAATAAGGGGAGATGTGAGGAGTATTTATAGAGAGAATGATATTGAGACCTAAGAGGAATAGGATTCCTCTTTCATATAGGACTTGTGCCTTTTGGAGGAGTTTCTTCCTGATCTGGGATTCTTCTTAATTAGGGACTCCTCTTCCTCTTTGGACTGGTCTTCCTTTTTCTGCAAGTTATCTTTATTTATTAAAATAATTCATTAATTGAATAGGAATATACCTGTAGGGTATCAAGAGTCCCCCCCCTTCCCCGCTCGAAAGTCTATTCAGATATTTATGTCCGTGCTTCAGTAGTTCAGAGATGTGGAAATAGTAACTCGGAGTAGTAATTGTTGAGAAATTAAAAATCATGGTTGATGCAGAAGGGTGAGCTAAGGTGGCCAGCCCCAGTCATTGATGGTGAAGATGCTCGGTACCAAGTCTTGGAATGCCCGATGTCAAAGTAGAAAAATGTGAAGATGCCAGCTGGACTTATAAATGCTCGGTGTTTATGAAACATCCTGAGGGAATAACCCACTAGTGTTATAGCAACATGCAGAATGGGACTAGCGAGTGCTGGGGTTTAATGCTCGGTACTAAAAAATGACTCGAGACTTAACCTAAATACTAAAAAGCGACATAAGGGTGCTAGTTTCCATATATACTAGACTTTGAGATGCTTGGTGCTGAAAAGTGACCTAAGGATGCTAGTTTCTATACATACTAGACTTTGAGATGCTCGGTACTGAAAAGCGACCCGAGGATGCTAGTTTCCATATATACTAGACTTTAAAATACTCGGTACTGAAAAGCGCCCCGAGGATCTGGAGAAGGTTCTAGTATTTAAGTTGCAAGTCTTTTAGAGATGCCATTTTAAATTTCAAACCGTTATTTCTATTCATGTGTAAGAAGACGTGGCGTGTTTATCGACAAATTTGTAGCTAGAGAGTCGCGCCTGTTGAGAGGACAGTGCTTTGATAATTGTGCTAATGATGACTTTTAATGTTAGGGTATTGTGACTATTATACCCCTGTTATTGTGCCTTGGACGCCATATCTACGAGGGTAGTCTGAGTCTTACTAAAACCTTCTCTGGACTTATAAATGGAAAATATATATGTTGAAAAATCACTTTTGTTTTCTTCCCTTGCTTTGTTCTGCTTCGTTTATTACTTTCAAGTTTTGTTTGCTTCTGCCTTCTTGCATCTACTGCCAGATTCTTATTTGTCTTTTAGGTGAATACTCTACTTTCTCATTAGCTTTCCTTGTCTTTATTTCTTCTGTAAGTGCTATAGCTCCTTAAGAACAAGTAAAATCTGACTTGTTTGAGTCGAGGGTAGATGAGAGTATATTGAAGTGGTATAGGAGACATTTTGGTATTCCTCGAGAGTATGTGTTTTGTACTGTTGATAGGGATTTTAAGGCTCATATACCCGTGTATGAGATGTCGAGGATAATTATGTATTTTGACCAAATGGAGGGGGGTTAAGGTTTCCCCTAGATCCCTTTATGAGATCCTTCCTGAATCATTAACTTATAGCCCCTAGCCAACTTCACCCCAACAGCTACCGTATTTTGGCTGGATACATGGAACTTATGCATAGGATGAATAGAGTACCAGATTTAAGCACATTTTCGGTACATGTATAGCTTAGCCAAGAAGACGGGAGAACTGAACTTCTCCCTGTCGGTTGTCCCCAAGCATAGTCTTTTTATTAAACTCCCCAATTTGGCCAAAGCCTGATGACATAGGTTCTTTATGGTCGAGCATTTGACGGACTTCATTGATGTTCAATGTTAATGGGCCGAGGATTGTTATAAAATAAAGTGGCCTTCGAGACTTTCAGATGAATATGCCAACTTAATAAAGAGACTTCATGAACAAAGTGTGATGGAGAACGCATCTGCTGAGACTCTCTCTCAGCGGTATGTCCGGAGAGTGTATCCGGACATTCTCAGAATAAATAATACTGGTAAGTTCCGAGCTTCATGAAGGTATTGCTCTAACCTTTCTTTTTCTTTTATTTGTAGAAGGCTGACTATTATGCATTTGCAGCTGGACTATTCATCTCATATGACGAGCAAGCGGAGGCTTAGGAGATCACTGACATTGAGATCATTAACTTTACTCAGGAGTAGGAGCCTGCTGCAACTTATATCCATGCTCACATGGATGTTGATGATGGTTTTGATGTTCCTCTTATTCGGAAAGATACTGTCGGACCTTCCAAGAAGTGTTCTTAAGGGAAGGAGATAGACGATGAAAAAGAACCGGCTAAGGGTGTTTTCATTAAGCGCCTGAAACTTCTTGGATGTCCGGACACCAAGAAGTGGATTCTTAGTAAGATGAGTCCTCTGAGCATCCTTAACCCGCAAGTTAGGGATCAATATACTGAGTCTCTATGCTTCCTAGAGGATGTTCAGAGATAGCTAGAAATCGGGAGAGACGAGTTATATAATTCTTAGATTTTTCATGCCCTAGAGGTAACTTGCCAAAGCTTAGTTTTTATGATTGATCATGGATGTTCTGTATTGATCATCTTTATTTTTCCTTCAGAGGGCCCAAGGCTTGCTCCTGGCGAAGGATGAGCATTTCATCCTCCAGAGTGAATATAATTTTAAGGAGGCGGAGGTTGGCACTATTACGATCGATTATGACAAGAAGCTAGGTGTAGTAAACAGGCACTGGAGCTTGAGGATACTGAGCATGCCAAAGCTAGATCTGAGATCAAGGCTTGTTAGAAGAAGATTTGAGAAATCAAGCACTCACAAGCCTAGCTCGCTAAAAAAATAGAAAAGCAAGAATCCGAGCTTGGGGCTCTGAAGAGAGAGTTGGCTGAAGAGAAGAAATCTCGAGGTAATGATATGAAGACTTATCAAAAAATGTTGAAGGGATTTCTTAAAGCCTACAAATTCGAGTGTAGGAGGATGCTGTTTGCTCAGCATACGAATTTGGACTTCTCTGAGCTTGAAAAGATCACACCCAATGATTTGGCCAGATTGGCATTTGAAGAAGATAAAGCTAATAAGTTTGCTTCTAAGAGACATAAGGATCTAGAGGTCACTGGGAAGAAAGCTGATGTTACTAAAAAGTCCACCTCTGGGCATCTTGTTGATCCAAAGGTTGCCAGGGAAAAATCAATTTCTGAAGTTGAGTCTACTACTGAAATTACTAAAGTGCTTGATAGCCAATCTTTGGAGAATGTTGATCTTCCTCCTTCTGAAAGGGCAGTGCCTCTTGAGTCTGAGGGTAATGTAAATACTTAGATGTATTTACTTTCTTTCTTTCCCTTTCTTCTTATTATTTTGTTTTGTTGTTTTTTTTAACTGATGTAATGGTATTTAGAAATTAATGAAAGAAAACATTTATTTCATCAAAACTTTGACTTTCTTAAGTACAATTTCTTTACTGATAATACTTTCGAAGGCTATCTGAGTTCCAATATCAAGGCAACTCATTTCCTTGCATATCTTTTATCTTGTACGTACCCTTAGTGGTTTTTTCTGTGACTTGATAAGGGCCTTCCCAATTAGGTCTGAGCTTGCCTATTCCGGAGCTGCCTTTGCTAATGTCTGCTCTCCTCAGCACAAGATCTTCGACCTTGAATTGTCTTGGTCGGACATATTTATTGTGATACCCGGCAACTCTCAGTTTTTGAGCTTCTGAGATGATGGATGCTTATTCCCTCCTTTCTTTAAGCAAGTCAGGCATATCCGAGCATTGAGATTGTTGATGTCTGGATCAAACTCCCCTGTCACTCGGTAGCTTGATGATCCAATCTCCACAGGTATCACTACATCCATTCCATATGTCAGCCCAAAGGGAGTTTCTCCTATTGAACTTCTGGGTGTTAGTCTGTATGCCCAAATGACATTGTTAAGTTCTTCCACCCAATTCCCTTTCTTCTTGTCTAGCCTCTTCTTCAATCCTTGCATAATGATTCTGTTAGTAACTTCTGTCTGCCCATTTGTATGAGGATGTGCTACTGAGGTGAATTTGAGTTTGATGCCTAATCCTAAGCAGAATGTTCTAAACTTCTCGTTGTTAAACTACTTCCCATTATTCATAATCAAAGTATGAGGTATACCAAATTTGTAGATAACCACTTTCTAAAATAAGTGATGGATCCGAGCTTCTGTGATGGTTGGGACGGCTTCCACCTCTATCCACTTAGTGAAGTGATCGATTGCTACAATTAGGAACTTCTTTTAGGATATTGAGACTGGGAATGGGCCTAAGATATCCATTCCTCGGACAGCAAAGGCCCACGGTCTTCCAATTGGGTACTGAGTGTTTGACGGTTTGTGAGTTAGGCGAGCAAACTATTGGCACTTGGAGCATTTTTTAACAAGCTATAATGCATTTTTGGACATGTTTGGCCAGTAGTAACCTTACAATAATGCCTTTTAGACTAGTGAACTTTAAGCTTCATGAGCCCCACATATCCCTTCATGGATTTCTCTGAGTACATAGTTGCCTTCTTCTAAGGATATACACTTTAACCAAGGGTGAGATAAAGACCTTCTGTAGAGTTCACCATTGTACATGGAGTAGTGTGTAGCTATGATCTTTAATTTTTGAGCTTTGAGCTTATCTTCGGGCAAGATACCCTGCTCTAGGTATTGAATGATTGTTATCATCCACTTAGCCACTTCCTGAGTGTTCAACACCTCTGTATCCTCATTGCTTGGCTTGGTAAGTTCCTCGGTTAACTTCAACTCTTTGAATACTTGGTTGTCTTCTGATGCTGATTTGGTTAACAGATATGCTTCTGTATTTTCACTTCTGGGAATTTGTAGTATTTTCCATTATCCCCCCTTCCTGACCAAGCTTCTTTAGGAGCTATCTTTCCTTTTCTGCATATTTGATCATACTCAGCTCTTTGACCTGATATGTTCCTTTGACTTGATTAACCACTAGTTGAGAATCAGAGTAAACTTTGAGATGTTCAGCTCTGACTTCTATGGCTAATTTAAGCCCTGTTATCAGTGCTTCATACTCAGCTGCGTTGTTAGTGGCAATGTACTTGATCTAGGCCGCGTATTTGATTCTGACCTTACTCAGACCAATCAAAATAACTCCTGCTCTAGATCCTTGTGCTCCAGATTCTTCGTTGATGTACAGTTTCCATTTCGGGTATGATAGAGAGCTGTCTCCGCTATCATCATCTCTTGAATGAAGTTTGCTAGTGCATGAGCCTTCATTTACTGTCGTGGTTCATAGCTGATATCAAACTCACCTAGTTGCACCGACCATTGGACAAGACGCCCGGAAGTTTTAGTTCTCTGAAGAATTTTTCATAAAGGAA
Source organism: Mallotus japonicus (assembly GCA_949634005.1). NCBI lineage: Eukaryota > Viridiplantae > Streptophyta > Magnoliopsida > Malpighiales > Euphorbiaceae > Mallotus > Mallotus japonicus. The sequence goes on from CATIWK010518283.1 coordinate 6,415, forward strand.
AGTTGGTTTTGACAATAATTGAATGAGCCTGAAAGTACTGTCTGAGCTTTTTGGATGTATGGATGATCGTCATGGCGAGCTTATCCAATTTAGGGTATCGAATTTCTGAGCATTTGAGCATTTTGCTGACATAGTAAATCGGGTTCTGTTGACTTCCATCTTCACTAACTAATACTGAGGCTATTGACTCGTGTCCAATAGAGAGATATAGCTATAAAGTTTCATCCGGTATTGGTCTGCTGAGCAGTGGAGGTGAGGACAAGAACCTCTTGATCTCTTCAAAAGCTGTCTGGCACTCGTCATTCCACTCAAACTTCTTAGAATTTTTTAATGCTCGGAAGAGAGGTAAACATTTTGGCTGAGCATAAGATGAACCTTCCGAGAGCTATAATTCTGCTATTGAGTTTATGGAGTTCATTCAGTGACTTTAGAGCTTTCATGTTCAGAATGGCCTCCATCTTCTCCAGGTTTGCTTATATCCCCCTATGTGAAATCATGAAGCCCAAGAACTTCCCTATTTTTACCCCAAATACACACTTGTCAGGATTTAGTTTAATTCGGTTTTGGTCCAATATGTTGAGTATCTGCTTAAGATCCTAGGCATGTAGCCCCGCCTGCTGGCTTTTGACAATTATGTCATCTACATACATTTCCACATTCTTCCCAATTTGATCTTGGAATACGTGGTTCATCAACCTCTAGTAAGTTTCTCCAACACTTTTTAGCCCAAAAGGCATAACTTTATAGCAGTAAAGGCCTTCATGAGTAATGAATGATGTTTTCTCTTAGTCCTCTTTATTAATTGGAATCTAGTGGTATTATTGAGCAACATCAATGAAGCTATATAGGTTGTGGCAGGCGGTTGAGTCTACCAATTAATCAATTGTTGGTAATGGGTAGATGTCCTTAGGGCATGCCTTATTGAGGTCTGTGTTATCAACCCACATCCTGTACTTCCTATTAGCTTTCTTGACCAATCCCACATTGGCTACCCATTATGGATGTGTGACTTCCCTGATGAAACCAGCATCTAACAGCTTATTTGTTTCCTCAATAATCACTTTCTACCTTTCATATGCAAACTTTCAATTCTTCTGGATTACAAGTTTCACTCCTAGGTTGATGTTCAAGCTATGTGACTCAATCTGAGGATCTACACCCACAATCTCGGATGCTTTTGAAGCAAAGCTGCTTGAATGCCTTATGAGAACCTCACTTACTCCACTTCTGATATCCTCGTCAAGTTCGCCGCTAATCCTGACTGTCCTGCCTTCAGCAATCTATAAAGCCTGAACTTGGTCAACTGACTTTGGATTGGCATATTGTTTTTCTGTTTCTAGTGATTCCAAAGGGAATGCTTCCATCTAAGGTTTGAAAACCAATTAATAACACTGTTTGGCCATTGACTGATCTTCGAGGATTGTTATTACTCGGTCTTTCAAAGGGATCTTCATGGTCAGTCGCCTAATGATTGTGACTACATCAATTTCGTATAGAATAGGCCTTTCGACAATACCATTGTAAGTGAGTGGAAGGTCTATTATGTTGAACAAGGATTTGATTGCCTTTATATCTCTGGTTCTCGGTCTGTAAACTCCACTGCCAGTTTCACCACTCCCATTGGTTGGGTTGTTCCTCCACAGAAGCTTGTGATGGGATTTTTAATGGGCTTAAGGTCAGTGACTGAGCCTTCTATTGCTTTGTAGGCATTCTAAGAAAGTGCATTGACGGCGCTCCCATCATCAACCAGGAACCTCTTTACTAGATAATTAGGGATATACGCACTTATGACTAAGGCATCATTATGAGGATGCCGAGCATGTTCCCCATCACCAAGCCCGAAGGTGATACTCGGCTTTTGTTTAGACACTCGGTTTTCTTCTTTCCAAGGCCTTTTTAGCTTCTTCTCATCAAGCATTTCTCCTCTGACAATCATGTTGATAATGCCAGCCACTTCATTTAGAGCTTTCTTTGCATCAGGCTTATCTTTCATCTGATCGATTGAATCTTGATCTCTTGTGAATCTTCCCAGCTTCCCGTTCTTGATCAATTATTCAATCGCCCATCTAAGGTCTCAGCATGTGTCTGTTTCATGCCCAAAATCTTAATGGTATTGACAGTACTTCCTCATGTCTAGTACTCCTCTCTTGGGTGGAGTCAGCTTCCTAGCTGGAGTTATGCCCACTCTATTATGTGTGATCCACATGAGGATCTCTGATTTGGAGGCATTTAAAGGCGTAAGTCTTTCAGTCTCCCTTCTGAACCCATCTACCAGGTTTCTGAAGTTGTTTTGAGGAACTGCAGGCTTTCTTGTATCAATCCTTTCATTCTTCTTGCAAGGTGGCTTTTTATCTTCTCGACGCAGCCTTCTGTCATCATCCATCTTGATAAGCTTCGTAGCCATGGACATGACCTCAGAGAAAGTGCGTGGCTCTTTTGTCAAGATTTTATCTTTGAGTTTCCCCAACCGAGTTCCATTCTTTATCGCTTCTATAACCACCTCATCATTTAAGTTCTCGATTTGCATAGCCACTTTGTTGAATCTGTCCAGGTAGCTTCTTAATGATTCATTGATTTCCTATCTGCATACCTGGAGGTCATTTATACTTTTAGCAAGAGAAACATTGGTGATGAACCGAGTTCTGAACTTCTCAACCAATTCCTCAAAAGATGAAATAGAGTTCTTTAAAAGCTAATGAAACCACCTTTGAGCAGTTTTGGTGAGAGTGCTGGGAAAAACTCGGTATAAAATTTCGTCATTCATATTCTGGAGCATCATCTTTGTTCTAAACAATGATACATGGTTGATCGGATCTCCGGTACCATCATATTGCTCTAACTGAGGCAATTTGAATTTGGATGGAATCTCTGTCTTGTTAATTATGCTGACAAAGGGTGTTGTTCCCTCCAGGACACATTCATCTTCCTTCCTTGGCCTGGTACGTGCCTTCTGAATTACTTGCTCAACCTTATGAACTATCTGTGAATCATCTAGAGCCGGAATACTCATGCTAGACTCTTTCGGATTTTTCAGGACTTCTTTGCTCCCGCCAAGTGCGTTCTGAGTTGCTATTGGTGGTAGAGTCATATTATTCTCCAGATTAGCTATTTTGGGATTATTGTCTTGGATTAGGGCGTTTAGCTGTTGTTGCACTATGACCATTTGAGCTTGGATATTTTTAATCATTGCTTCCTTATTTAATAGAGGTAGGTTGAGTGTTTAGGTTATAGTATTTAAGTCTAGTGTGTTCATGGCAGGAGTTCCTGTTAGGCTTGGGAAGGGTATGGAAGGGATAGATCTGCTAATATGTTGTAAAGGAGCATAATAAGGGAAAGTGGTACCTGGAGTTAGCCAACCTTGAGCAATGCCCAATGATGTATGTATGTTAAGGGGATTTTACGAGGATGGTCCAACATGTTGAATAAGAGCTGTTGGATCAATTGGAATAATGGGAGCTGACGGATTGATGGGAGGAATGGGGGCTGAAGGGTTGATATGGGTATCCGGAGTTGTACTAGTTGGATTGATCTGAGTATCAGTAGTGGGTGATGGACTGAATGCCATGATAGAAGTTACTTTGCTCCGTAGATGGTAATGGCTTTGACTCAAGAGATTCCTACAAACGGCGCCACTTGATAACTTGATTTCTGGAACCTCCAAGTCCTGCAATCAATGAGAAACAAGGTGAGATGTGGGGTTTCCCTTACAAACCCTCCGATGCTTAAGTTAAAGAGGGTAGAGAGAGAATTTAGAGAGATAAAAGCTTAGAGCTGAAAGAATAATAAAGGGAGAGGTGAGAAGTATTTATAGAGAGAATGATACTCAAACCTGAGAGGAATATGATTCCTCTTTCATATAGGATTTGTGCCTTTTGGAGGAGTTTCTTCCTGATTCAGGATTCTTCTTAATGAGGGACTCCTCTTCCTCTTTAGACTGGTCTTTCTTTCTCTGCAAGTTACCTTTATTTAGGAAAATAATTCATTAATTGAATAGGAATATACCTGTGGAGTATCAAATAATAATAATAATTTTCTTATTTCTCATATTTTAAATTTTAAAGTGTGTTGTAATAGACATTTAAAGTGTATTGTAATGGACATTCCACATTTTTATTTGTTAATTGAAACTAATGCAATGTTAATTTTTTATTTTTATATCTTAAGTTTAAATTGTAATATTATAGACATTTCATAGTTTGACTTGTTAATTGAATAATAGTAGTAGTAGTAATGATATAAATATTATTAATAATAAAATTAATAAAAATATTTTGTTCAATATTTTAATCACAAAATATATTAATTTTTATCATATATTATTTTTTTTGAAAAGTATCATATATATATATATATATATATATATATATTACTTGACAATATAATTATACCATTAAAAAAAAAGACAATATAATTATAAGTATATAATTAAGCTACTACTTAATGCTATTTATTAATATTTATGTATTACTTACTAAATTAATATTCAGTACTATATTCGGTTTTCGGTTCAATATGATTTTGGTATGGTTCGGCACAGTTCTCAATTCGATTTTTTATAAATATCCAAATTAGTCATAAAATTTGATTCAATTCAATTTGAAATTAAAATTATTTGATCCGGTACGTTTTAATGTCTTTTAGATCAAAATTTTAGTTTGGTTCGATATTTTCTCCGTGCTTGCTCAGCCCTAAGCCCTAGTTAGTAGTATTCATATGTAGGGGTGAGCATTCGGTCAGTTCGGTTGGTTTTGGGGGTTTTATGACCGAACCGAATTAATCGAACAGAACCGAACCAAATTAGAAAATCGAACCGAAATAACTGAAATTTTCAAAATAAAAACTGAACAGACTGAAATTTTTAAAAATATTATTTTTTATTTTTATTGCATTATTATAATATTTAAAAATTAAAAAAAATTAGTGAAATTTAGTTAATTCGGTTAACCAAATTTTCTAGACAGAAAACTTAATCGAACCAAAATTCGGTTCAAAATTTTCAAAAATACCAAATGAATCAACCGAACCGAACTGGGTCGGTTCAGTTTCCTCGAAAGGGTTGCTCACCCCTATTTATATGTGTAAATAATAAGAGCATCTCCAATGGTATTTTTAAAATAAAGAGCATATTCTAAGTAATAAAGATTATCTTAATGAATTTTTCAATATAAACCAATACACTCTTTAATATTTCACTCTTTATTGTATTTTATCCTATAAATATTTAATTTTAATTTTTGAATATTTTATAAAAAGAGGAAAAAAAATTTAGGTAATAAAATAAACTAATAGAAAATAAGAATATGTATGAAAATTAAAAGTGTATTAATTAATCCTTAGTATAGACTCTATATATTTTAGATTTAGAGAGTGAGTTATATTGAGTCAAATCTATGATTTAGATTTACAGGTTTGGAGTATTATTTTTCACTTTTATAATAAAGAGTTTATATTAAATGAAGAGAGGGCATTTTTGGCCCGAAAAGCGCAATGGGATCGGTCGTGGGAAACTACCAGCGCCGGCAAGAGAAACATACGTATCTCATCTAGGCAATATCTTCGGCTGTAATACTCTCCATCTCTCTCCATTTCGTACCAATTAAGTTTTTTTTTTCCTTAATTTTTGTCTTGATTCCTTAAAAAAGCATGAATCGTTGTGTTTGAAGTGGTTGAGTAGCTGTTTTTTTTTATTAATTTGTTGTAAATTGTCAGTATGTGTATTGAGCGCTGATTTTTTGCTCGTTACTGCCGGCGTCGAGGCTATAATGCCATATATGTCTGCGGGACTGATGAGTTCGGAACAGCGACGGAAACCAAAGCCATGGAAGAAAATTGCACACCTAAGAGATTTGTGACAAGTAAATTATTTTTTCCTTTTCATTAGAAGTGCAATTTTATCTGTGAATTTCTTTTTGGGCTATGCTTCATTTGTTTTGTGTTACATATCCGTAGGTAGCTACTCTGATTCGCATTTTTTTGGTATCTTAATGTTCCAATAATGTGTTTGCAATTATATGTTAGTTTAGTATGAATTGCGTGTTGAATTTTAAGCTTTGATGTTTGAAATTAACATTCATCCAGTCATCGAAACATATTACAATTAAATTATATTAAATTTATAATTTCCTGGGATTGGGTCGTGTTAATGTTACTCTATGCCAATGGATTTTTTTATATGTGCTGTAAATGGTAATTACATAGTAACAGTATTTTCAATATGTTAAAAATACTTATTAGTGTGGAGCTTATGTTATTGGCAAAATGATGTATCTGGACCAATCTTGTTTCATGTTTTTTCACCTTTATTTTCTGGTGGGCAGTGAGTTTCTTTAGTCTGATGCTTGTTTAGAAGAACATAGACTAAGTTGCATACAATTCTAAAATATTTTCGGTTCTTTTCTAGGTACCATGCAATTCATAGGGAAGTCTATAAATGGTTTAACACAAGTTTTGGTGAATTTGGACGGACATCCACACCACAGCAAACAGAAGTTTGGCAAGCGATTTTCAACAAGTTATTAGAGGATAATTGGCTTTCTGAGAACACCATGCAGCAGGTATCAAGTCAAGCCATATTTTTCTCTCTTTATGATATCATTCGACGCCTCTCTATGTGCATCTCATTATTTGGTTATTGTGCTAATATTATGTCTGTCCTTTGGTTTTCTTTATTCTTACTTTGTCTTATAAAATGTGGTGATCTTGGTTTGTGTTACTGACTCTCTCAGCTTTACTGCGATACATGCACAAGGTTCTTAGCTGATCGGCTTGTAGAAGGTATTTGTCCAACTGAAGGTTGCAATTATGACTCTGCACAAGGGGATCAATGTGAACACTCTGGAAAGCTGTTGAATCCAACTGAGTTAAAAGATCCTAGGTGCAAGGTCTGCTATTTATTTTATTTTATGCTTTTCTGTCTTTATGTTTCTTACCCAATCCAATAAATTCACACCTGTTTGTTATCCATTTTCTAGTAGTTAAACTTGTATGTTGTAGCATTGCTATCAGAGATTGTAATAATTTGGGTTCGAAATGCAGCACAACGTAGCACCATGAGCTTAAGTATCATAAGTCTGATGCCATCTAGATTTTTTACACCTCAGTTCTTGTCTATGGGGAAGGGAATATTCTGATACTGGATATGTGCAATGTTGTCCTATAATTCTGTAAATATTTTGGAATGTGGATATAGGCTGAGTAGCTAACTGTACTTGATATTGGCTTGGCTTATGTGTAATTTGAGGAAACAAATTAGCAATTGGACTGCTTGTTGTGACATTTGACTCCTTTTCACTTGCAGCAATAACATCCTTATTATGCTACTTTCATGATTTGTCATGTTTTACACCACGTGTGATATATTCTGATATTTGAATAGGTCTGTCGAAACACTCCACATATTCATGATACAAATCATTTGTTCCTTGAGCTTCCTCTGCTAAAAACCAAGTTAGTAAGCTATATTAGAACATGTTGGTAGCTGGATCCTGGAGTCAAAATGCTATCCAAGCAACAAATGCATGGTTGAAGGAAGGACTAAAGCAACGATGTATTACCAGAGATCTGAAGTGGGGGGTTCCAGTTCCCCGTGAGAGATTTAAGGATGAGGTTAGACGCATATTTCCTACTCATTTTCTTGAAATCATGTTGGAGTTGAGTGATTCTCTGAACCATGTTGAATCAATCATTTTGTTTTTCTTTCTTCTCATCTCTTTTATTCCCATGTAAATAATGATATACATGTGCATATAATTCATTGCCTTTTCCATTGGTTGACAACGATTATGACATCCAATTACATCATTGTTAGGTTTTTTATGTCTGGTTTGATGCGTCTATCGGATATGTCTCCATCACTTCATGCTACACTCCACACTGGGAGAAGTGGTGGAAAAATACTGAAAACGTGGAGCTTTATCAGTATATGGGAAAGGATAATGTACCGTTACACACTGTAAGTACATTTTTCTCCAAGTTTCCATTGGTTATATGCTAATGTGGAGGTATTGAAGTTGAAGCTTGTAACAAAGATACACATTCAATTTTTTTTTTTAAAATGTTTAATGCTCATGCCCTTAAACAGCTAAACCTAAATTATTTTTCATATGTAAGAATCTATATAGTTCTTGTTTTTTGTTTTCCTCACATATCCTTTTTGTGAGTAATAGTTTTAGTTTTAGAAAGGCCATTGCATGTTGTAGATTCAACTTCAAAAAGCATTGTGTGGTACTAATTTTTTTAATTGCTGCAAGTCTTTTTGTTTGAAGGATTTTTGTTGTTTTCAGTCTCTTCATTTATTGTAGTTTTATCAAAATTTTTGACTTCCATATTTGATAAGTATATTTCTGGAGAAGCTTGGGAGGTTTGTTGATGAGATAACACCACGGTGTCACAGTACTATGGATTATACCCTCTTTGATGTGTTCACATATCATTTCAAAATCTCATTTTGCACAACAGCTCCTTCCAACTGTCTTGCCATATGCCAATATTAGGTATTAGCAACTGGAATTTTTTTTGTTACACCTATTTGAAAAACTTCCTATATTTTGAGACAGTCATATTTTTTTTAAGCAATGCCATTAAGGAATTAAGAACTGCTGTTGTACTGTGAGGTACTCCGTAATGATGCCCGGAGTGTTTAAGGACTTGCAGCAGTTATTATAGTTATGATGAAGAGGCTATTTTGGCAGGCTGTTGTTTTTGTAGCAGATCATTTTTGATTTATCAGAATGTGAACATTTATTTATTTGTTTCAGTTGACGTTTCCATCCACACTTCTTGGAACTGGTGAAAATTGGACTTTGATGAAGACTATAGGTGTTACAGAATACTTGAACTATGAAGCAGGTTGGGCAAATTACATTATAATGATTTCATCAATATGCAACAGTTGTTGAACTATCTTGAGTGCAGATGAAAAAAAAAATAATGAGGTTAACATTCATTTTGTAGGGATGTACAAAAGAATAGAGGAAAGAAAGAGAAAAGGAAATTACAGAAAGATCGGTTCTGTAACATCATCCAATTACTTAGCCTACACTTACACAAAGATACAGGCACATGATAACCATAAATCTATAAAAAGTTTACAAAAGCAAAATGAAATGTGTCCTAGAAAACAAACAATATTCACAGCAACTTGTTTGCACATGCAAGGTTTAGAATCGATTTTTGGCGCTTCATTTTTAAATTGTTGTGAGTTTGTAACATCTAGATGTGCTGGTTATGTAATTGATGATTTCGTTATTGGTTATGTGGTTGCTGACATAATTTTATCAACTCTGGATTCTTTCAGGTTGAGCTGGTTGATCCACCAGAATTTGCAATAGTTGGAGAGAGTTACATTTCCTGGGTTTGAAGGGGAGCGAGATGATGTTTTAAACCCGAAGAAGAAAATGTGGCAGACACTGCAGGTGGATTTCCAAACTAACACAGATTTAGTAGCTTGGTACAAAGATATTCCGTTCGCCACATCTGCTGGTGTTTGAGGTTGCATTCATTCAAAGTGGTTACCACGGAGAAGTGCAAGTCAGAAAATCCCAGATTTGACCATTGTTTTTCTTAATTGTTATGCCAGTGCATTTTCTATTTATATGTAAAATGGCTTAGCTATGTAAAAAATGATTATGCGAAAAGCATGAAAGTGCTTTTCCGTAATCATAATAGTGAAGCTGAATTTGGGTATGAAAAAGAAATATGTATAAGCAAGAATTAAAGAATGCCGCCCTGTTAAATTTTAATTTAACGGTAAAATTAGTTTGATTTGGTGCATATATGTGGATATTTTGTTATTGTTGCTGTATGGTAAACAATGAGTCCAATGAAAAATGACTTGAATCCATGATTAAAGCCGTTGCACATCTCAGGAAAAAAACAAAAAACAAAAATATTCCAAAATATTGTAATGCATTACAATTTTTTAATGTGATGAAAAAAAAAAAAAAAAAAAAAAAAACTTGGTAATATGATCTCCCTGGGAAGGTGTCATGGTGAAGGTGAATTATTCGCTTATCAAGTGATTTGTGTGAGTTCATTTTTCCTCGATATGCTTCTAACTCCTCTACTTTCTCTGCGCAGTATCACTTGAGTCTTTTCTATCATATCATATCCAATACATCAAGACAGCATTTATCATATAACTTCTCAATGCACTACACGTACAATGATATCCACGACTGAGATGATCATTGAGATTGAATACAGTTCCTGCAGCGATATCACCATTTTGAACCTCACCAATTTCTTAATTGATACACGAGTTGATTCAAAGTATTCTTTTATCATATCAGCTTCATATTTATCATCTTCACACTTTTTTTTTTTGAAAAGAAAAATAATTCTATTGATTCAAACTAGCAATACATCGATAGAAACACAGATACGTATTTACTAAAAACCATAGAGGATGAAACAGCACCCAGGTTAATAGCATGATAAATCGGCTCAAAGCCTACAAATTTGATAATACTAT
>CATIWK010518288.1:0-21091 GCA_949634005.1 Mallotus japonicus
ATAAAATAAATTTAAGCTATAATATTTTTAAATTTGTAAAATATTTGGCAGAAATTAATTATTCCATGAAACATAAATGAATTTGCAAACTACTCACTCAAAAATAGCATAAAAACGGCGCGAAAATGCTCTGCTTTAGAAACCTGTGAAAGCGAAGAGTGGTGAAATGCAGCAGCTATTTCTGTCTAAAGACGAGCGACATGGCGGCTCATTTCTTAACGCATCGACAAATTACGCAAGCAGCCGAAGACAATCTCTCTCTTTTCCTCTTCAATTGATGAATATAACCTCAATTCATGGAGTTTCTTGATGTATTAGGGAATTGGAGGTGATAATTCTGGCATTATCGGCTGATGAAGCTGTTGAAGAGACCTCAAAAGTGGCGTCGTTTCTACAAACAGGTGACCTCATTGGCTGTAATTGCTGATTTTCTTTTCTTTATTTTCTGTTTGAAATTTGAAAAAAAAATAAAAAAAAAAAAGATTATTTGCTCATTGATTTCTTAGAGCTTAGCATTCTCCATTTGTGTGTGTGTGTTTTTCTGGGTACATAGTATTTTGTAGTATTTAATCTGATTCAAGCTAATATATGCTAATTTGGTTTACTTGCTTGCAATGGGGCTGCCATTAATAAAAAACCCATGTCATATTCCAAATTCTAAGATAACATGTTGCAAGTAAATTATATGTTAGAAGCTGAAGCTGCACTATAAAGGGTGTGAAAAAACTGATCCATTTTGACATGAATTGTGCATTTTTATTAACTTATAAAAGTCTACGAGATTTGCTTTGTCTTTTGTGCTGGGAATTTATTAATGATTTTGAACCTTTTCATGGGTCATCTTTCTATTTTTTTTTTTTCTTGATTTATTTAGATACTAAATGTTGTATTTTCTCCTAGTTTCTATTCAAGGGTATTATTAGCCTTTGGGTTTTAATGTTTTAACTGATTGCTCTAGAAATGCTTGATCTTACTTTACCATCAAGGAAATTACATGTGGTTATCATCTGCCAGAGGATAGAGACAAGTTACCCAAATTACTCGCGTAAAATGTCTTTGTTGGTGGCTGTACACTAACAAAAGAAGAGATTGTATCCTTGGTATGCATCAGCTTAGCTGGTTCCAAACAAAGCATGGACAAGTGTAACCCATTGTTTGAAAATTAGAGTAGTTTTCAATTATAATGGAATGATAGTTCATACTTGCACAATTAAAATGAGAACTGTAAATTGCATGCTTTCTATCTTTCATTTATTCTTTTATATTTATATTCTTAGTGCTAGGTTCTGCGAGCAATCTCAGCATCTTGATTATTTCAGCTAAGTCCATGAACAAATCTATTCAGGTGCTCTAAACCAAAGTATCTAACTGGAGATATGCAGATGAAGATTCTGAATGTAATGTCTTCAAGTAAGGTTAGTCGCTTTGATCTGATACTTAACTACTTCTTCAATAGATTAAGAATCTGTGAGTGAATATTATAACAGTGGAAACATGAGGTTGGATCTTTTGTACATTTTCTATTATGGCTTGAATGATATAAATGATTCATCTTGCGGCTGATGAATACAGTTCTCATTTAATGCAGAATGAAGCATTTACATTTAAGAAATTGTTATTTTTTGTCACATGTATAAGCCTTAAGGCAATATTCATGATTGACATCTTATATTAGTAATAGGATTGATGTTGCCTTCCCGTCCCCATCCTTGAGTTTCTCCAAGTCCACACATGATACTGATGGATTTTTTTCACAAGAATTAGTCAGTGAAACAAATGGATTTAATTTTCTTTTTTGCAGGTTTTGCTACTGTAATCCAGCAAGGATATCAATTGATTATTTGGAATTATGTTCATTCTCTTGGTCTTCATCCAACCCTGGACATGGTACTGCTCATCTCTCTTCTCTCTCTCTCTCTCTCTCTATCTCCCCCCCACCCTCCCCAACCATGAATGAAATATGGAAACAACATGCTAGCCTAAAGATGTCAACAAGTAACATTTGAAGATTCCAATAGAACATCTTTCCACTTCAAATTTAGGAATTTATTTGGTTAAACACTTTGATTTAAGTTCATGGTGAAACATTGCTTAGTTAACAAACAGACATAATTTATTCAGGTTATCAGTTTAGGATCTGTATTTTCTTTTTCCTCTTTAAACTGATGACGATTTATATATTTTTGGATGATGGAAAGAAGCAAATTTGATAGGTCATATATTTCATTCTCATCTCTGTATGCAGATGGTTTTGGATGACTGTACTGATTAGGAAATTCACATGAATTACTTGCTACTCTCATTCCTTCTCAAATGAAGATTATTTTGACTATATCACTGATAAGGTGATTTTCAGCATCATGAATATGAAAAATTTATTCATATTCTTTAGCAGATGAATATGACTCTTAGATGAAATGGGTAATGCAACGCCCTCTTTCATTGACATACAAGAGAGAGGAACTTTCAGCTCAAGTTTGAACTATCAATTACTAGATTACTCTAAAAACTACCACAAGCCTCTATTATATTATATATAGTTGGTTTTTTGTGGTAAAATTTGTATTGCTTTGTGTGTGTGTGTGTGTGTGTGTGAATACTATTTGTCAGCAGAAACTTCGTCCTTGTCAAAGCATATTTTGTCTCAGTTTTGTGTTTCCAACATGTGTCCCTCTTCAAAGAACATCAAAATTTTACTAATTAATCTTATGACTTAGCTTCTTAGTGCATAAGACCTCAATATTAATGTTTTAAAATGTAGCACTTGATGTTAAACTCTTAATGCCTCATTATAAAATCATGATTTTTCCTGTTACTGAATTGTGATTGTAACCACATGATGTTCCCACTTATTGGGTCTTGATAAGATTGCATAATACATATGCTTTTTGAAGCTTATCCTTGTATTCCCCTGGGATTCATCCTTGTATTCCTCTGGCTTTTGCCCCCTCTCTTGTATATTTTCCTTTACGATCCATCCTTGTATTCTCTTGGCTCTGTTTCCTCCCTTGTATATTTTTCATTATGATCTAAGCTTCATTGTTTTTTTTTTTAATCTGTGAAGTTTATTTCACATCAGCTAGGAAATATGCCTCGTTTTTTTAAAAATATAACTAAACTCTTCTTTTTCTTCTTCTTTGTCCTATTTTTCAACTAGTTGATCCTACCTCCCAATTATTTTCTTCATCTCTTCATATGGTTGATCTGACTTTATTGCTTATTTTATTCCTTATTCGTAGTGTTGCTTTTTTTATCCGTGTTTATCTCATTTGATCAATGTTAAGTATTGGAAAGTATCCTATATAAAGTATTTCTATTTTTCCAATGAAACTGTAAGTCTGTAACTTATTTGAATCAAAGAAACAAAATAGGGAAGCAAGACGCATAGAATTTCCTCCTTTCTGTCCCAAAATTAAATATAGAGAAAGAATCCTTTTTCAAAATGGAAACTCTAAAAGGTTAAGAGAATTTGTTCTTTTTCAAAATTCCATTACTATGCCACTAAGGAAGTAGTGTAAGCAGTAACTTCTCTTTAAAGGCATCCTGAGATGCAAGGTTCAATTGCTGCCGTCATTGATTTAAAAGGGAATGGCTGCCCCTTGTTGTGCAGTCCATTGAAACTTAGGTCTTATGACCTCCCTATTAACCAAAAAAAAAATCCCATTACTATAATCATGATGTATGGACATGTCTAACACAAATAAGTAGCATTGATATTCTTCCTTTTTAATACTCTTATCAGCATCCAACCTTCCACCTTTCCCTATTAGTCTCTAATTTCTACCTTATCTTCTTGATTGTAACCAAATGTAGCTTATGATGTTCTTTGATTACAGATCGGCAGGTGATCTGTCCTTTCTCCCCCTTTCGTCTGTCGTCTTGATCCGCCAGAGGGTCTTAAGCAAGCCTCTTCAAGCCTTGAAGAGGCTTGATGGGATAGAAAAGTGAAGAAGGAGAACCTAAGGAAGGTCTCTCTCTACCTCACAAGCCTTTGGATTCCACGGCTAAGGCTTACTTTAGTGGATTTTGGGTGAGGATAGAGGAGTAGGATAGGGGGCAAGTATACGACAGAACCTGTTCTATATAATACAATTGTGTATGCCTCCTTCATTTAAATAAATAAATAAATAAAAAATCAGAACAGTCTAATGTTCATACAACCAAAGGTTATCAAAAGCATCTGCTATTGTGGGCTCAGGCTAAGATTTTGAGTGTTGTCCCTTTTGTCCAGCATTTCAGTGCATATATATCTTGTGCATCTATATATGTTTCTATTAGCACTATTGATTTATGAATTCTTTGTTGACTTAAATTTTTGTTGTCCTTGTGCTTCTAAATCTTCACCTTTTCTTTTCAGTTCAACATCAGATGCCTTCAGGTCTCAATTCCATCTCAAAATGTAAGCATAAATTTACAGATCGGAGACTGAATGTTAAAATGTTCTTATGGCTAACTATTGAACACATAAATGGACCAACGACGATGTGTTTGTGTTAAACTTAGGAAGTGAGCATAATCAGTCATAGTGTATTGTGATTATAAAGTACATCTAGAAATTTGGTTGCATTGCAATCCTCTTTAATCACCAACTACCAAGTATATAATAAAAGACGATATTATGCATCACTAAGTATTTCAATTATCACTCTTCAGTTGACATTTGGTATCATTTATTTTTGACTAACATGAATCAAAATAAGAGATCGTGAGGAACAGTAGGCTTTTGGATATCCCTTTGTCTATAAGCAGACATTAGATAATAATTTCCGGCTTTGTGGAATGAACTGTTGCTTGGATTTTGACAATTTAAGCTCTTGAATATACTAAAGGAGAGTCATTGTGTCATCATGTTAGTGGCCTATACCACGATTGTTGCAGCACTTGCGTAGTGTTCAAGGTTCTTTTTGCTTTTTTCTTTGTGTTGTCTTTTAGAGAGGGTTGTTATATGAAGGCTCCATCATCAAATGCAAACATGAAAAAGTGTTGCAATCAACTTGGACTTCCGAGTTTATTGCATCAATCGACACTTGAGCCGAAAGAAATGGTTCAGTGCATTTGTTCTTGATGCTATTGATACATTTTCCTACTTGAAAATCTTTTCTTCATTTATACGTTCAGTATCATAGTGGGTTCTCATTCTCATGGTGGGGGCTATATATTATTGATAACCACCTGTTGATGACGGAAGGTGCATATTTTTTTAAACATCCCCTTCAAATACACTTTTTGAATGGTTAGTTTAAAATCTTCAATAAGGTTAATGACAGCCTAGAATTGTTTCTTCAGTTCGTAGTGGGAGATAATATTCTATGAAAAGTACCTTATTGTGATGGAAGCATGTGTTTATTATGCAAAAATCAACTTCAAGTGTACTGTTTTGATGGATAGTAAATATTTGTTGAAACTGTCAAATAAGATAAGTTACATTCTTTGATCCCTGAAGCATACATCAAAATGCATTTGGTTTTTGTTAGAGAATGTAAAGGTGCTGTATTACATCATGGTTAGTATAAAAATTCATTTGAAGGAATGTGTCTACGCCAACAGTTTTGACATTTGCATCCCTGTCTTCTACCTAATACCCACAAGCTCAAAAAGTGCGTTGTACTCAAAGAAGCATTTCCCATTATTTTTCTTATTTTCCACAACTAAATTTTCAAAGAACTATATTTTATGCTTGTGAAAAAGTCAAGATGACGGTGAGAGATATTCATGATATCTGTAAGATAGGAAATGAAAACAATTGAATTAGAAAGATAAATAACAAGAAACATTGGCAATGAGATGTTTGTAATACTTATTTTGGTAGTTAGGTGTACTATTATTGTGTTAAGCTAAAGAAAGTAAGGAAACCTTTTCAGATGGTTCTGAAGCTAGCTTTCAGCAGTAATACAGTTGAGAAGTTTAGTTAACTTGTGGACCCAGAAACCCTTGTTCTCAAATTAGGTGACTAGGAGTCATATCATTCCATATCAACCAGGAAAATATCCAACATTTTTCATTTAAACCTCAAGCAGAAAAGGATTTTTTTTTTTTTTTTTTTTTTGGCAAGGGATATCAGCAATGGCTATGCTAAATAACATCTTTTGTGTTTGCTCCTGTGGGTAGGTGAAATGGCATCATGTAAAATTTCCACCAATTAGGTCTTAGCAAAAACATTGACCATCTTCTGTACCAATTAGTTCATTTGAGCTTGACTTGATTAGAATGATTAAAAATCTTATTGGTCTTGTTCAGACGATCAAATGTGGAGAAAATTTAAATTGAAGTTTTACCATCTTAATTAAACATTATGCTGAGAAAACTTGTATATTGGTATTGTATGGTAGTTACCCTTTTTGGTTAAGAGACTCATGCAAGAAGAAATCTAGTTCCTAAGGTTGTTGTTTGTTAACATGTAAGGGTGCGAAAGAACTTGAGATTCCTTGGTTTCAAAACTAACTCTTGGTGATTCTGAAAACTTATGGTGGCTGCAGGAGTAGGTAAAACAGGTGAACAGTCAAGAAACAGATTCATATGCAAGAACCGGTACGTATTCTTAACCGATAATGTAGAATAGGAAGTGAAGACACCACCAGTTTCCTGCTTTGATGTTGTTGTAAATTGCGCCATTATAGAGATTCCATTTTTAAAATTGTTGATGTCAGGATATAGAAACAGTGCATATATACTTCAGAAACGAAGGTAACGGCTGAGGTAGCAATGACAGTTATCAATAAGTGGGACATATGGTGGGTGTAAGATGGGAGATGGCTTTCTTTACCTCACTGTTTTTACAAGCAATTTCTCCCACTTAGAGAATGGTAGGCCAACGGTCAATACGGGACTCACCATCTCTACTTATTTTATTGTATATTTAAGAAAAAAAATCTATTTTAAGCATTTATAGTCCAAATTTATGTTAGAAAGAAAATGTAACAAAAACAATAAAATTATTTTGAATATGTTAATTTATGGAATTATTTATTTAATTTTTTGCACCATCATGTTGCTTTCCTCCTTTGTATTAAGAAAGTCAATAAAATTCACTATGACAAAGCTTTCTATTATTATAGATTTGATCTTATCACCAGACGTTTAGTCCCATGATTTCACCCTTTTTTTTTTAATTGTTACATCAACAATGTACAAGATTCTAAGTGATGCATGTTTTTCATGTTTTCTTGGACAATTTTCTTTTAAAAAAAATTCTGCGGTAAAATTTTTATTTTAAGATTTTGTTTATTTTATCGACAAATGGATGTAAATAATGCTATTATAAAAGTAATTAATTGATGTTGTCCATATGTCACTATAATATACAAAATGAGGATGATTTTTTTTTTTAAGGGTTACTGCATAACTTTATCATGAACTTTAGTTCTTTTTATCAATTTATCCTATTTTTAAAATTGTGACGAATTGGTATATGAATTTTTCAACTTGTTGCAAATTTATCTATGGTCAAAATAGCATGTGTCCATGTTAATATAACATGCTAATATAGCATGCATATATAAATTTATTTGTTGATTTAAAAATTAGAAAAAATTAATTAATTTTTTTTATCCGTAACTTTTATCTTTTTTGTAAAATATATCCTTAATTTTTTTTTCACATATATCCTTGCTTTCAACAAATAATTTGCACATGCATGTCATGTGAACATGTCATTTTAGCATAAGTACATGCTATTTTAACTGTGGATAAATTTGTAACAAATCAAAAAGTTCATATACCAATTTGTCAAAATTTTGAAAGTATAATAAATTGGCAAAAATTACTAAAGTTTAGGGTATAATTAGATAACAACCCTTTTTTTTTTTTTTTAATATAGAAGTGTTTTTTGTCTTTTTTTTTTTTTTCTTTGGGTGGGTCATATATCTTGGTGAGATTAACTGTAATAATAATTAATTAGCTTATAAAAGTTCAGTTTTGTTTCACATGTAAAACCTAATCTGCCCAAACCAAATCACCCACACCCCTTAACTTTCTTGATGTCAACAGGCTTATTAGCTGAATAAATGAAATTAAGCTTAATTGATTATATTTTAAAACTCAGTTTATGCCATCAAATAATTTTGATTATCTTAAAATTCGGTTTGGAAGTTTATGAGCATCTCAAAGTTAATATTTTATATAATTAATCATGTAATATTATTATTAAAATTAATCTTTCATTTGATATTTCTAAAAGAAAAATATATAATTACAATTTGCACCCTTTTGAGTCAACCTGACTCGAATTCTAAAATAGTCAAAGTTTTATAACTATTAAATACTAGGAGTATCATATGCAGCAAAAAAAATTATATAATTTAAATTTGATAAAATTGAAACGGTACACTAAAGATAATTAACACATATTAGATTGAAAATAAATTCTAAATATATAAAATGATTATTGACGATTTTTTATTAACAATAATTATTAAATAAAATATTAAAATTATTTGATTTTTATAAGCCAATTATAAAGTTTTTGAAGAGCTCGAAGTTAATTCGAGAAGCTATTAATAAATTAAACTTAAATAAAATTTTTAGTTCAAAACAATAAACCTAACTTTGAGTATGATTTGACGCAACTCATTTATAAATTGCAAAAGCATAAAAATTATTGAATTTTATTTGAAATTAATTCAAAAGTGAATTAGACTTCATGGACCAAACAAATATTATCAAAATAAAGAAACTTTTAACGAAATGTTCAAACATAGCATATAACAATAAATTAATTTTGCACTAATTGGCCTTTTTGACAAAGTTGAATAATTATATATTTCTGGTTAAATGTATAGAACTAGATAAAAAAAAAATCTTAAACCATACAAAATTGTCAAATTGAGGATATTGTAGCTAATAACCCATCAATTTTCTGCTACTGTGAATTCAAAATTAGGAGAAAATTAATTTCTAAAATTAGTTTAATTAGCGAACTGTTGATAAAGCTTTTAAAAAATTAGGATTTTGAGATATATATTACGCTAAAAAATTTAAAAAATTAAACATCTATGATGAAATTACTTACGTTGTAATCCACGATATGTATCAGTGTTCCTTTGTCATATATACCAAGGCAAGCTACACAAACAGCCTAAAGCATTGCGTCCATGGACATTACCCATGTACTTTTATTAATTATTGAACTTTTTTGTTTCATTTTTATTAGGATGTAAATAAATCGAATCAATTAAATTTTAATTATCTTAAATTTAATTCACTTACTATCGAACTAAATTGATTATAATATTTATTGTTCATAAACTATTTACGAATTCAATCTAATAAAATATAAATTAAAAGTATAACAATCGTAGTATATTAAATAAAAAATTATAATTGTATTTTAATACTACATTTAAATACATTTTAATATACATAAGAATTATTAATATGTCAAATGTGCATTATAGGGTTATTTTGATTTTTACAAAGTAAAATGTATTTTGTTAATAACCACCATAAGATGAGAAAATACATTTTCATCCAATGGTGAATAAAACAAAATAAAATCAAAGTAAGTAAAAATTAAAGTAATCCTAGAATTTCTCTACGTCAAAATTATAAGTTTTTTATACAAATTTTTATTTAAAGTTTTTACAAAATTTACATAATTTAAATTTAATTTATTTATTAAATTAACATTAACATATAAAATTAAATAAATTTTTATCAAACGAATTTCTAGTGTTTTAGGCAGCAGTTAGACCTAGAGCCATTTTTTTTTTTTTTTGACCAAACCTAGAGCCCTATTTATTACACTCTAAAGGCTGCAAATGGACCGCAGGCAAAACTTCCACAAGTTAGTTGCTATCCGTTCTAGGATTAAAAAAAAAAAAAAAAAAGTTGCTTAAATATATTGTTCCGTACGGTTAAATTTATGATAAATATTTTAAATATTATATATGAATTAATAAAAATAAAATAAATAAAATTTTCTCCAAAATTAATGATATAAGTATTAATGAAATATTGTTAACTAGATTAAAATTAATTAAGCATTAATAACACCCCATAAATTATTTTTATTAATTAATTTTTTTTTAAATATCAGCAATAGAGTAGCCATTTAATTTTCAAAAACATTATGAAATATATTGTTTACAAAAGGCGCATTGGTATTAAAAGTTATACTTTTTTCGACTTTTATAAAGTTTATGTCAAAATTTAAAAATTTAGAAAAAATAATTTAATTTAATATATTATTTATAATTTTAATACAATTACAATTTAATTAAAATTAAAGATGAAGTACACACGTGACATTTGAGGTATCTATTTTTGTGGATTCCCCGTTTATATCATTTAAATACTATTTATAATAGTTAGTTATTTGAGTAAATTTTAAAAAATAAAACAATAAATGGATTAAATTTTGTTTAATTTTTAAAAATTATATATTCATATCCTTATTTAGCTAGTTAATGCCTTCCTTCATATGAATGTAGGATCCACAACAATTCACCTCAAATGTTACATATGCATTTTAAATTAAAATTTTATTTAAATTATAAATAATATATTAAGTTTTTTTTTTTTTTTGCCAAAATTTAAAGCTTGATACAAATTTATAAAATGTTAAAAAATAAGATTTGTAATACTAATAAAGTTTTATAAAATTAATTTTTACTTATAAAAATAAAAAAATTACTTCTACTGCGTCGTGTTTATAATAAAATTACTCTTATGATATAATTTAATCATATATTTAAATTATAAGATTTTATTTTTGAGAAAAAAAAAACTTGGAATTTAAACTTTTAACCTTATAATTTTAATGCTATTGATTTAACACAATTAGACCTTCAAATAATTAGAAAAATGAAAAATAAAATATTTTCAAATTATGAATATATACAGAAGGTGTTGGAAGAGAGGTTTGCTGAGTTTGGTCGCCAATTGTTCAATAGCAAAGAAAGGCCTATAAGAGGTACAAGAACAAACAAACATCTAATTAATTAATTTTTTTTTGCCTTAATTAATTTTGATAAAAAAATAAAAATTTACAAAAGAGAACATCTAATTAATTAATTAATTAATAGAAGAGGAAGACTACATGTTTGACTCAAAAAGTAGCAGTTAAAAGATGGATGGCTTATTTCAAAAAAAAAAAAAAGATGGATGGCTGAGTCTCCACGTGGACCACTTCTTAATCTTTATTAATTTTTAATTACTCTTTAATTTTTCTGTTTTTGTTAATTACAACTAACTGTTAGTTAGGTCTGAAAGGTAATCAAAACCTAATACATAGAAACCTCAATCCAACCAAAAAAACAAATAAATAAAAAACTACCTTAGTCTTTGAAAGTTTAACAACCTCTTCTTCTTCTTCTATATTTAGTGTATTTTTACATAATATTCATCCTTTAATCTGCTCAATCAATATTTTTTTTAGATTTATTAACCAAAATATATAATTTTTAATTTAATAAAAAATTTTAATTATCTTTGCAATAATTAGAGATTTAATGTAATTTTTTTAATATCATTTTTATGCTACTATATATATATATATTTGGATAATGTTAATAATCTGCTTCTCTTTTTAATTACTAACAAAGCATGAACTAGAAGTTTATATGCATTTCCATTAAAGGACTCAAAGTAATGATTTATAAATTAACAAAATATTATTAGATTAGTAATTCAATAAAATTGTTTTATAACTCGCAACTATTAGGATTAGTTAACATGAGAGCATTTTTCATTTAATCGATGTTTTAAGTTTGAATTGTGGAATATACAATCACATTATATTAGCTGTTCGAAGATTTTTGTTGTATAGTTCTACTCTGATCAAACCAAATTGGTTAAAATTTAATAAACTCTAAACACTGATTCTCCTCTCTCATAATTCAGTATTCAGCTCAAAACGTTTATGTGTTGAATTCTAAAAATTCATATTTTTAGCCCAAAATTTGACACATACCCTTCCTCATAATTCAGTATTCAGCTCAAAACGCTTATGTGTTGAATTCTAGAAATTCATATTTTTTAATTAAAAAATATAAATATTTTATTTTATTTAAAACACTATAATTCTATTCCATCTAAAATATCTCTCTCCTACCACACCAAAAATTATGTTTTTTATTTCACTTAAAACACCTCTCATCTATTTAATCATAAATACATTTTTCTCTTCTATTTATTTAACGTAAATTCTACTATAATTAAAAAATATAAATATTTTATTTTATTTAAAACACTATAATTCTATTCCATCTAAAATATCTCTCTTCTACCACACCAAAAATTATATTTTTTATTTCACTTAAAATACCTCTCATCTATTTAATCATAAATACATTTTTCTCTTCTATTTATTTAACGTAAATTCTACTATTTGACTCAATATCTTTGAATTGAGTTTTTTTCTATTTTTCTGTTATTCATATTCAAAAATAAGATATGTTCTTCTCTACTAAAATAATTTTGTTTATTTTTTATTTTATTGTGATTATATATTCTGTTAATTTTGAAATAATTTTGTTGTTTTTATTTTTGTTGAAATGTGTTGTTATAGTACTTAAAAGCTGCAGGACGAGGGGTATTGGCTCTTCCTGCTGGTTAGTTTACAAAAACTTATCGAATTGTATAACTAACAATGCTAATTAGTGTGCATCCAATAGTTTTGTTAGTCTGTTTAAAAATATTAATGGTATAATTATATTTGACTTTCTTGATATTTTTTCTTTTTTAGTCTCAAATTCAATTTTTTTTGTTTTTTTATTTTCCCTCTTTTTCAAACTCTAACTCTCTAATGATGTAGCATCACATGCTCAAACAACACGTCATCCTCAATATAGTTATAAAAATGAATGATTTCGGTAGTTATTTTAAATTTGTCTCCAAGTGTATTGATTTTTATATGATATTTTATTATAATTTATGATTAGCTAATTGTTTGGTTAAATTTGATTATTTAATTTAAAGATAATTTTGTTTTATTTATTTTAGTTTTCATCTTATTATTCATTTCATTCTATTTATTTTAATTACAATTGTATTTGCACATTAAAATATATATATATATATATATATATATGAACTTTAAAATATATATTATTGACGACTAATTTTTTGTAAGAATAAAATATTTTTTATTGTTTTTATTTTTAAAATATTTTTTATCATGCAATATTAGTTCAAAAAAGTATTTTTATCAAATGATATGTTATTTTAAATTTCAAATTTCTTAAAACAAAAATTGAGTTTTATTCAAGAATCCTCAAATGAAACAAAAAGTAAGAAATTGGGAGGGTTAGACCACCACTCTCCACGACCTGTCAAAGAATCAGAAAGGATATGAGTAGCCTGATTCGTTGACCTGGATATATGAACGACAAACACAAAATTTAGCTCTGATAAAAGAGCTTTACGATCATTAATAATCAACCCCAACATCGAGAGATCCTCATATCTAGAGTTATTTAGAGTGTGTTTGGTATAAATGAATTCCACAAAATTTTATGGAATTCATTTGCAAATCCAAATGATGTATGTTTGGTTTAAATGAATTTTGTATGAAATTCATTTGCAATTCCAAATTTTTAAATTTGTGGAATTGATTATAACTAAACCAAATTCTATCAAAATGGTTGGAATTTTTAAATGAATTCCACAAATTTTAAGTCTATACTTTTAAATGACTAAAACGCCCCTCCTTACTTTTATTTTCAAAAGCATCTTTATATTTAAAAGGATATATTTGACAAAAATATGAATTCAAGATTTATACTAAACACAATATAACAAAATATGGAATTCATTTCAAATGAATTTTATAAATTAGTCATTTAAACCAAACACACTTCATTAATAAAAATTCATTTGCAAATGAATTCTTTGATGGAATTGAACCAAACAAGGGCTCAAAGTTGTAACAATGATTAGAGCATCAACTTCTATATATACTCTAGATAATATAAAAGGCTTGATCTAGCTCAAAACCTCTCGAACAAAGATAGCTTCAGCAATGGTAGGTGTCACACAACCATAAAAAACTACAGCTTTCGCTACCCCAAAAAAACCCACATCATTCCTTAAGCTGCACCCTGAACCATATTTACCCAAGTTCTTAAAGACAGCATCATTAGAGTTGCATAGGAGGATGTTTTCAAATTTGCAAGGACAGGTTCTAAGACTGGGAAATAAGATTGATCATCCTTCCTTGTTGCTTCTATTTAACCAAATATAATATAACAAAATATAGGATTTATTTAGATTAAATAAAATTTATTTGAAAAATTAAGTTTAATGTATTTTATTTGCAATTTTAATTTTTTAATTTGTAAAAAAATTGGTTTATAATTAGACCCCATTTTAGTAAAATTGCTAAATATTTTAATCAAATTTCATAATTTTAAGTCTTTTGTTATAAGATTGAAATGCTCCCTTTTATCAATTTTATTTTCTATAATAATCCCATCATGCAATATTAGATTAAAAATATAATTTTTAGTCACATTACATATTATTTTGAATTCTACATTTATATCAAACTAGTCGTAGACCTATATGTTATGCTTGTTGTTTAAAAAATAATACAAATAGAAATTGAATAAATAGGGAGTTGGAAGCAAAAACGATATATGACACAGTACCATGATAATAAACTTTGATATTTATTAAAAACAATTAAATGATTGAATTATTAAAATTATAAATTCCTAAACAAATACAAGTGTTGTTTCATAAATTTCTACTAAAATTCAATTGTAAATGATACTCAAAGTCACTGCCAAACCTAGAATAAGGAAGCCCAACATTTCAAGGGGCTAAGAAAAGAATAAAATCCTATAAAGGAAGAATAATAAGACTACTATTTGGGTAAAGAATTCCTATTCCATCAGGTAAGAGTGTCCTATATATACTCCTTATTTCTTTCAATTTCATTCTTTATAATTCTCATACACAATGATCTAACTTAAGCATCAGAGTCTTCATAATATCTCACAAATCCCCTTAGCTCTTTGGTGTAAGTAGGATTCAAGTGTTAATGATCCAATTATCAAGTGGTGTCGTCAATGGGAATCCTGTGAATTGTTTGAAGATTCTTATATTTTAGAATAATCGCAATGACTTTCGACCCGACAACTTCCACACTTCTAGAGAATCTCCTAAGATCTGGTGTTACTTCACTTCTTATAACATCAAGTTCCGAGAACGACCAAGCAACTTAGTCCACTTGGTAACCCATCACTCCCTACCAACTTGCCTTTCCTAGCCTATTTTCTATGGGACAACTCCATTTTTATCATACTATGTGCCTCTCAAACACTAGAACAGACCTATCCCATCCGTTCCTTTCCCAAATTTGTTGGCCATTTGCATGATCAAGGCTAATCAACCTTATTTTGATTTTAACAAACTCAATTTTGAGTTACTAATGTGTACATTTTAAGTGTGCATAAGCTAGGTTAAAGTTAAAGACTTTTTAAACTTAAATTTTTAAAGTTTCTGAACAAGACAATGATGCTCATAATCCATGTCACGATCATGAGCATCCCTATGATGAAAACACATTCAATTGCCATAACAAAGTGAAGACATAGCAACCCTCACGATTTAGGTCACGATCGTGATGTCATTCATAACAAAGGATTATGACCGTGATCAAGAAGGTCGTGATTGAGAGAATTGGTACAAGAATTAGAACTTAGGTCTAGTGACCCTCACAATCCATATCACCATCGTGAGTGAGTTGAGTCATGAGCATAATGAAGCAGTTATGAACATAATCAATTGAAGGTCAAAAGAAAATTTACTTAATAATCCTTACGAACTTGATCATAATTATGATCATGATTTTGATGAAAGAATCACAAGCCAATGTCATGAGTATGATTGAATGCAAGTCAAGTGAAGCTCAAGTCTATTGACCTTTATGATCATGATGAAGGGTCATGATCCAAATATTAAAGTCGTAACGGTCATTTTCTTAATAATCACGATCATGATAGAGCATGTCATGATCGTGATGAAGCAAATTTCTGTAAAAAAACTGAATAGGTATTTAATAAGCCTGGTAAAGCTTAAGGATGAATTTTCAGCACTCCAATAATTAGTTTTTCATCCTCAACTATAAAAATACACTTTACTAAACCTCATTTATGAGGTTAGAAAGTGGTTAAACAAAATCTATTGCTGAACATTAATTATATTCAAGCTCTTATTGTAATTGTCTTTAATTCTTTAAAATCCATTGAGTCTGAGATGTGTGCTCTAGTATATGATCTTGTTCTTCTCCTTATTAGGTAAAAAAGGGAAGTGAGGATCTATTATAGAGGAATTGTTTAAAGTGTGAACCATTAAAATGCTTGAGTTTGTAGGTTTGGTTTGAGTTGAGCCTCAAAAAGTCATATCTGTAAACTCAATCTAAGGGAATATATAGGAGTTGGAGATTGAAAATCCTAACTTATGATAAGTTAGGTGGAGACATAGGTTTAATTGAAAAATCAAACTCCTAAAATCCTTGTGTCCTCTCTTAATCACTTTTTAATTCCTTTATTTTTCCTTAAATTTCTTTTTAATCCAAATTAGCCTTATTCACCCTCTATAAGGCATTTTCAATTGGTATAAGAGCTTGGCTTCTTAGAACTTAATTGCAAGAAGTTAAGATCATGGGGAGTAAAACATTAAACTTATCTTCTCTTAAACTTTTTTTCTTATAATAGTGACTACCCCTTTTGTAAATTCAAAATGGAGCTCTATTTGATAGTGATCCAATTAGGTGTTGGGATGTCATTCTAGATAATTAAGAAGCCCCTAAGGCTTCTCTTGACATTAAGGTAAGTAGGATGGTCATTGTCTTTTTGTTCTTATAGTTCTCATCCTTTTAATCTTATGGACAAAGCCCAATATTATCAATCTACTAAAAAGATATGAGAGACTCTTGAGAATCATTATGAGGGAAATATTCAAATAAGGAGTAAGAAGGTTCAACTTGATGAACTCTTGAAGATGAAGCCTTAAGAGTCCATTACGAGATAACCAACCGGCAAAATGCTCTCTTCCCAACACTTAAGAAATTTGAGAAACACTGTATAAATAAGGAGGTAAACACAAATATTCTTAAAATCCTACCTAAAAAGGACTATAAATCTAGAGTCACCTCCATTAAAGAGGCTTATAATTTATCAAAGCTCTCAATTGACATTCTAATTGGAAAGTTTCTCACATATGAGCTCATTTTGAAGCAAAGAGAGGATGAGAAAGAAGAAAAAAGAAGAAAAGAATAAGGGAATAACTCTTAATGTTATTCAAGAAGATAGTGAAGAAGAGAGTCTCATAGACTCAAGTGAAGATTATAGTGAGATTGTCATACTCACTAGAAATTTCAAGAAGCTCTTAAAAAGAAAGAATTTTTTAAGATAAATAGATAGCAAAAAGAATGAAGTAAGAAAGAACAATGAGGTAACTTGCTATGAATACAAGAAACCAGAACACGTAAAAATTGAGTGCCCCAAGTTAAAGTTCAAAAGTAAAGGAGCAAAGAAGAAAAAGAAAGTCTTCAAAGCTACATGGGATGACTCCTCCAATTCAAAAAAGGAAAAGGAGCAACAAAAAGTGGCTAACCTTTGCTTCATGATACCTTCTACTTTATATTCTTTTTATAATGAACATGATAGCTTTGATAATGATTATGATAATGATGATGAGAACTCTATTATAAGCAAACTTATGTTTAAACGAAAAATTTTACTTTCAAAGAAAAAACTTTACAAACAAGAGCTTTCAAAAATGTCTAAAGAATTCGAAAGTTTGAAACATGAATTTGTAAAAATTGTTTCATCAAATGATTAATTTGCAAAAGATTTGAAAGCCTCTACCTCTTTGAAAAATGAACTTGAAAAAACTATGCATGAAAAAATGAAAAACTTTCACAAGAAATTTTGGACTTAAAAACTTTAATATTTAAATTTAAAAAGAGTAAAGACACTCTTAATGATCTTTTGGATTGACAAAGATTTCATGGTAATACATATCGTTTAGGATACTCAAATAGAGCTTTTACATCATCATCAAGTCATATAATATTTGTTAAAGTAAAAGACTCTTCTTCTCTACCACTCAATGAAGGTGATAAGACTGAAGCTTCTAAAGCTATAAAGTCTAAATCACCAAGAGCCAATATTGATTCTTAAAAGACTCTTCCCACTAAGGTCAAAGGTTAAAGTTCAAGCCAAAAGACCTCAACCCAAACATGTTTTTATGTACACTAAAAGAAATACAATTAAGCATGTTTCTCACTAACATCAGATGCATACTTGTGAATGCATACTTCATATGCATCCTAAATCACAAAGACACTTTAGGAAGCACACACAACCCTCTCATGCATAACTTGGAACTAATATGTTTAATGAAAAACATGTGCAATACTCTTATGTTAGACACTTATATGCATCAAAATCCAAGAGATTTGTAAATGTGAAGTATTTTTATTACATGACTTTAGGACAAACAAATAATGCATGTTACTATAGAAAATTTTATTTACAATTATTGTCATTGGATTATTTTAAAACTAACCAACCTTAGATCACTTAAGGTTTATGTTCAATAGAGTGTTTAAATTTTTTATGTGTAGATGTGTCTTAAGTCCACCAAAAGGTAAAGCAAATGGTACCTAGATAGTGGATGCTTAAAGTATATGATAGGTGACAAGAATTAATTCACCTCACTTAAAGTCAAAGATGGAGGATATGTCACATGTAATGACAATGCCAAATAAAAAAATCATTAGCATTGAAGAAATTGGTAACCCTTAATCCCTATCTATATGTCATGTATTGCTTGTAGACGGATTAAAGAAAAATTTACTTACCATTAGTTAATCATGTGACATGGAAAATAAAGTCACCTTTTACCTAAAAATTGCTTTGTTAGTAGTTTAAATGATGACAAAGTGGTTTTCTAGTGGTGAAAGGTTAGATAATGTTTATGTCATTGATTTAAATAACGTGAACAATAAGGAAATTAAATGTTTAATGTCTATTTCTCATGACACATGGACCTGGCATAGAAAACTAGGAGATGCTAATTTTGAGCTTATAGATGAACTTATCGAATGTGAACTTGTGGATAGCTTGCTCAAATTCAAGTTCATTAAGGACAAGACTTATGATGGTTATCAAAAAGGAAAGCAAACTAAGTCTTCTTTTAAACTCAAAAATAGAGTGTCAACTTCTAGGCCTCTTGAACTTATTCATATGGATTTATTTGGTCCTACTGGGGTTGCTATTTTGGGTGGAATGCATTATGTATTTATGCTAGTTAATGATTACTCTAAATTTACTTGCTTTTTTTTCTTAACTTATAAAAATGATGATTTAATGCTTTTTAAAGTTTTGTAAAAAAAAAAAAGAGTTCAAAAAAGAAAAAGGATTTTGTATTTCAACTATTAAAAGTGATCATGGAATGGAATTTGAAAATGAAATTTTCAAAAACTATTAAAAGTGATCATGGAATGGAATTTGAAAATGAAAATTTCAAAAACTATTGTGATAAAAATGGTATTTCACACCCCTTCTTCCACTAAAATACCTTAATAAAATAGGGTAGTTGAGAGGAAGAATAGGACCTTGGTGGAAATGGCTAGAACTATGCTTCATAAGTATAACTTGCCATTATACTTTTGGAAGAAAGTTGTTAACACCACTTGTAATATTTCAAATAGAGTTTTTGAATGACCAATTTTGAACAAAACTTTATATGAGTTATGGAACAATAGAAAGTTTTAGATTTTATATCTAAGAGTGTTTGGTTGCAAATTCTTTATATTAAACACTAAGGATAATCTTGGGAAATTTGACTCTAAAGCTGATGAAGATATATTCTTAGGCTATTCCATCTCAAGCAAAGCATATAGAGTATTTAATAAGAGAACTCTAGTGGTAAAAGAGTCAATGCATATTGTATTTAATGAATCTAACCCACTTGATCTGAGAATGGATCTTGCTTGTATTAATGATATTGTAGATGACTTTTTGGAGTTAAACCTTTAAGAGAATGAGGCCACCAAACCTTTGGAGCTTGAAGGTCCTAATTGTTAGCCTATCATATTTGAATCGGTTCTAGTATATCATCTTGTTAGTATACTGTTATTGTTTGTGCCAAAAATAAAATTTTCTAGAACTAAAGCCCAACAACCCAAAAGCCTAAAAATAATTAAATAAGCCCAGCTCATGTTAGTGCTTAATAACTAAGGCAGAAAGTTCTAGAGATAGAAATTATTATTTAGAGCTGCTTGGGGAAGTGGATTATGCGAATTTATTTCTCCAAAAATGGGTGACCCTTGAATTGAAAAATTACTTAGAGAAGTAAACTAAGGTGAGGGTTTCAAACATTCAGTTCTCAAAATGTTGCGGGAAAGGAAAATACTGGAAGAATCTGGAATTATCTGTGCATTGATGAAGAGGAAGATTCAAGAGTTTCTAAATGAGAATGCCTTGGGAAATATATCAAGCTTGGAGGTGAATTTATTTCCTAGGAATGGAAGGCTCTTGAGCTGGAGAAATAAATTGAAGAAGTAGCCTACAAGCAAAAATCTCTATAAAAGGAAGAACACAGATCAAAGAGATCTCCAATTATCATCTACACTCAACAATCGTCAACTAATCATTTTTATCACTGTCATTTTTCTTTAGCTTGTCAATTGCACTATTTCTCTTTTGTTCATCTTTTACTCTGTATTAAGCCTCAAAAATCAATACAATTTCCCTTTTTAATTATTCAATAGTTTCGTTTATTATCAATTTGCATTATTTGCTTGAAATCCAAACGAATTGTGGTAAAGGAGCTTGAGGACTCACATTCCATTTGAAAGAAGTTAGTATATTTTGAGGAATAAACTCCTCTGGCATGCTCACAATTACTTAAAATGCAAAAATTAACTAACTTCTATTCTTGTTATTAGTTAGATTATTAGTTAGAGTATTGTTAATGATGTATATCTCCTTCATATACTACTATCTCTGAATACCATATATGTATACATATATATATATATATATATATATATAACTTTGTAGTTTTGTATATTATTTAATCAATGAGTTTATATATAAATATATTTATATATAAACTCATTGATTAAATAATATAC